>JAHREE010150379.1:0-61176 GCA_033628505.1 Tringa tobata | reverse complement strand
AGAACAAAGTTAAAAGTTTATCAAGAATTTTTGCTTGGGATATGGTTGAGGCACCAAGGAATGTACTTAACCTTGAAGAGGAGGTGAAACCAAATGAGTCTTACATGTTCTTTTGCAGTTGTTGACTCAGACATAAAAGATAGCAAAAATACAACTTCTGGACCAAATTCAAGCCAAGAGTGTATCCCAAACTAACCTTGGGTAATTATAATGCTAAAATACACACCCCTTTGTGAATAATGACAGTGCTAATCAGGTAACCTCCCTAAATGTTTTAAACATGAGCTTAGATGCATATTACAGAATCACAGAATATTCATGGTTGGAGGGGATCTTTGAGATCAACCAGTCCAACGACAAAAAAAAACCAAAAAAACAACAAACCAAAACAAAAAACCTCCACAAAACAAACACCACCACACACCACACCCACCCACAAACAGACACAAATCAACAATCTCAGGCACTAGAACGTTGTATAGTTAAGAGCGGTGAATGAATCATTATTAATCAATCAGCTGTATTTTATTATTTTAAGTATTGGGCAGCTTGCACCATGAGGTGTGCTGGCTGTTGTTAAATGCCCGGCAATCAATTCTGCACAACTGAAATAAAACCAATTATTTCAACTCAGCATGGAACCCTCATTTAGGGACAACAGGTACCCCCTGAAACACGCAGGTGGAAACGAAGAGACAGCCAAGAGAAACCTTCCTGCAAATAGAGATGCTGTATCATTAAAAGAGCTCGTCAGGAAACAGAGAGAAACATCTGTTGCCGTTGGCTGAAACGACTCACAGGTTTTTTGAGGAGTGGGTGGGCAAACGAGATTTGGCTTTTCTCATTTGGGCCCCTTGCTGGGAAGGGGAGACCAGGCTGGAGTCTCCCAATCAGCTAACTGCTGGAGCTGTGAAAGGAAGTTTCGGCAGACACTGTTGCTTGTTTTGAGATCGTTTCTTTATTTCCATGTGACAGCAGCATGTGTTAAAAGCATGCCTCATACTACCATATGATTCAAGCAGTAAAACACGTTTCCTACAGTATGGCCTTTTCGGGAAAACATTCAAGCACTAAATATACCTTCCAATCTGCATTTTATTTAACTAATGTTTTGTTTTGACCTTTTCTCCATATTTTCAACCTTTTAGATTATTTTGTCTGAATGCATAAAAAAGCCCTAACAAAAAACAATGAGTAAAGGGCTGGAGAAAGGTGTTTATGCTTTCTTCCTGATTTCTGTTATTCCATACACAAAATCATCTGATACTTACAGAATCAGCTATAAGAGCCATCAGCTACTGCCCTGACATGGGAGTCATTTATTGGAAAATACTGGGGAGATAAAGACAACTTTACCTTGTCAGTGTGAGGAAAAGCAATAATCTGGGTTACAGTAATTTCTCCATCTGGAGGTCTGTATCTATCTACTAAAAAAAAAAAAATCAGTAAGATAATATATTTGAAAACAGCTCCCAAGCAACTGACACTGCAAGAGAAAAGCGGTTTTCAAAATTAAACTGGGGGAGGACGCGAATGATGCCAGGACACACTGCTAGATGAAAAGGCAGGAGAGAGTTCAATGTTGCAGTTTCTAAAGAAACACGTACTCTCTTCTCTCTGAACCCGCACACGAGGACATGTTCACAGCCCTCCTCCCTTCTAAGCTTCCAGGAACAGTAGGTGACTCTCCAAATAAATCAAAATACCACATCTCTCCTGACAGGAGTTAAAGTTCCACAAAATCCCGTGAAGGTGAACTAGGAAGGTCTCAGCAGCTAATCTGTACTGTGTGTCACTTGGGCTCCTCCATCTGCCCACCCTGCCCCTTGCAATGCCTCCTCTCTCTCCCGTCACTAAGTCCCTCGCATCATTTCCAAGCCCTTCATTAAATGCTGTCTCTGCTTTTTAACCTTCACGTCTGTGTTTATTCTCTGCACAGAAACAGAGCGAAATCTGTGCCTGGCAGGCATTTCCTTTTGTAAAACTCCTTCTTCTTTCCCTTTCTGACTTTTCAGAGCATGAAATGTGCCTGCTAATCCTAATTGCCTGGGATGAAGAGCCTTGCAGAGACCAGACAAAGGGGGCAGCCTTCCACCAAGGAGCTGTGAGCAGGCACCAGACTCTAAGCTCTGGAGTCTCCTGAGCTCCCATCTCGTTTTGCCACATTTCTGAACAACGCAAGGACAAACTTCCCCAAGTAGTTCCCGGGAATTTGCCTTCCCAGACTTCCCCTCTCCTGCTGAAAAGGCCCTCCCAGCCCATCTGAGCTCATTGTGCGACGTGACTCAGGCTGGGCAGAGTGCTCAAACATTGCTGCTGTACGGCAAAGCAAAATAGCTAAATATCCAAATTTTAACAGTCATCTGCCTGGCTGCATCCCAGTGCCAGCTCTCTTACCAAACAAAAAGTTTGCAAGGTTCCACTGGCACATCCACAGCTGGCCTTTCCATTAGCAGCACCTCGTCCAGTAACACAGACACTGTGAAACTGAATTGCTATGGTACTAAGACACTTCTGCCTCCAACAATCATTAAAGGAGTTAATTTTCCCGTCTAACAGAGTTTGTCTGGATTCAGAGGAATCTTTTCACTTCACCACAAAAAACTCCACAGGATTGCTGTAGTTCCCTAACCAGAATGCCCTTATCACCCCAGAATATAAAATACTTAAAGGGTGGGTGTCAGGAGGACGGGGCCAGTCTTTTCTCAGTGGTGCCCAGGGACAGGAGAAGAGGGAACGGGCACAAACCCGAATGTAAGAAGTTCCACCTAAACATGAGGAGAAACTTCTTGCCTGTGAGGGTGGCAGAGCTCTGGAAGAGGCTGCCCAGGGAGGTGGTGGAGTCTCCTCCTCTGGAGACATTCCAAACCCACCTGGACACGTTCCTGTGCAACCTGCTCTGGGTGGACCTGCTTTGGCAGGGGGTTGGACTAGATGATCTCCAGCGGTCCCTTCCAATCCCATATCGTTCTTTGACTAATGTTTGTGTCCTCTGCAGTTGTCACACCACTCGCATTGTCTGCTAGGGCTACTGCAGTTCACTCATCTAACAGACACTAACACAGTATCAGTCTAATCCAGCCTTGCCAAAACTGCTGTATGTAGTTTCAGGTATTTCAGAGCTCCTGCAATATCTTGAGATTTTCTTGTAGTGACTGTTTGCTGAGACACTTGCCAACTTCAGCCCGTATTCCACACAGGTTCTACTTTATCATCGACCCCAGAGCTCCTACGTTAGTGTGGCCACAGTTTCAGTTCACATTGAACAATCCATCTCTTGAACAGAGGCTCAAATCGTGTTGTAACAGCAGTCCCATCTAACCAATATAGCTACGCCAGCAGATAGCCACAGAATAGATGCAAAAATAACAAGTGAAACTGCTTTTACATAGAAGAGCCTTTTTCATTGTGAGTATGCATTTTAACTAGCATGAAATCCTATTAATCCAAACAAATCAGCAAGCCAAATGCCTGCTACCGCCTCTGCAGCTCTTACTGCAAGAATGTGTGCTTAGCACAACTTTAAATGTGCGTGCTTTATGCCAAAACACTCATCTGCAGTGGAAAAAAACTCAGCAGCATCTTCGTAGAGCACATGCATGCCTTATCAACCACCCCATTGCAATAATACAAACTCTCACTAATCCAAGAAGCACTATGTTCCTTAGAAGGGTTGGAATTCCTGAGATTTAGCTGTCTATCAGTACACCACCAAGCTTCCAAGCTGCAGCCACCTTTCACTGTGGAAACAGCAATATGCAGTATTAATAAACAAGCACAGAAACCCACTCGAAGCCTTGTTCTTGCCAGTGAATGGAAGACTTGCAAAAATTCTTACTACCCTTAAACACACGTTTCGGGACCGCCGTTATCACAGCACAAGCCCCACGCGTCGAAGCCTGCGATGAAAATGCTGTGTTAGCTTAGTGACACGGACTGAGAGAGCACTAAGATAAACACGCTGGAGGGTTGATTACATTTCACAGTCATAATATCCTGTGAGCAGGATAGGTCTGTGGAGGAAATACTTGTCTGTTCTGAATCTCTACTCCTCCAGGGGAGGTTAAGATGAAGTCACATGCTCTCAGAGAAAAAAAAAAAAAAAAAATAAATGCACTTCCATTAATAAGAATGCAGGTCCTGACAACTTAAATAAATTCCATGTAATAAACTAACAAAGTGTCCTAGGGGAAAGGAAGAGCTGACAGGTGGCATTTATGGAAGATATTTTAAGGGTGCGCTGTACTCATTAAGAGCTTCTCAGACTGGTGGGTCCTGCACAGTCGCTGTGTCTGCAAAGAAAACAGGCACTGACCTTCCATGGGGAATACAAAGCTGGAAAGACGTTGTTAAAGGGAACAATTTATGAGGTATCCCCGGTCTGATGGGTAAAAGAAGAGAAGGCAGGACAGGAACTGGGAACTAAGCAGCTAGGCTCGCTGTTTTCTGGGTAATGCAGTGAACAGGAAGACAACAACAACAAAAAAAATCCAGAAAATGAGCAAGCTGGGAAAACACAAAATCTAACAATAGTTTAGCTAATGAGAAGGCAGTTTAAATTTAAAGCATGGTGAGATGGGAAGGAGGAAGCTCAGGCTGGAAGAACACAATGGGGAGAACACATTGTTTCAACTGGAAAAGAACATAGTAAAAGAAACCTACGACAAATACAGTACTTGGGCTCTTGCAATGCTCTGATGGAGGAATTTTGAGGGCACTTTGGACGACAATGGAAACAAGACTCATTCCTTATCACCACTAGTAGGTCCCAGCACCTCAGTGAATCCGCAGGGATCTCCGCATGGAGCCAGCGTGGAGATTCAGGCTCGAGGGGTGACTGTGATCCCAGAGAAGGCAGAGCAGGACTGACAAAGCACACTGCTCCACACCCTGACGGACCACACCATGGAAGTAGCAGTATGACATTCAGAGGCAGGGTCAGAGCTCCCAGGGGGCAACAGGACTTCCCCAAGGAGTTCAGCCAAGCTCATAACATTGAGGTGACTTCTGTAAATCAGTGCCACAGCTGAGTTCAACCCATACAGGTCCAAGCCACTGCAATTACAAAAGCGGCTACAAAATGAAACCAGACTAACACTTTATCCCACTATTTTAAGGAGTATTAGAAGTCAAACTCAAAGCCACACACAGAAAAACTAAGACAGTACATCCTAGCTACTCAGCACGCAGACCCTGTGCTGCACAATGGATGGACACTTCAGATGGGTTTAATTTGTTTTTAGGGCAGACGACCTTAATCCATCTTGAATTAGGAATAGGAAGTTCCATTCAAATCTGAGGAAGAACTTCTTTCTGGTGAGGGTGGCAGAGCCCTAGAAGAGGCTGCCCAGGGAGGGTGTGGAGTCCCCTTCTCTGGAGATCTTCAAGACCCACCTGGATGCCGTCCTGAGTGATGTGCTCTGGGCAACCCTGCTTTGGCAGGGGAGTTGGACTGGATGATCTCTAGAGCTCCCTTCCAACTCTGACAATTCTGTGATTCCATGAATTAGCTCACAATACTTCCAAAGGATACTAAGCATAACTGTCCAAGAAGCTGCTATACAATATAGCCACCAACAGCTACTCCACACCACATTCATAAGCAAGAGTGGAAGGAAATTCAGACGATGAAGGTAGGGGAATCACAATTTACTGGTGTGTGGATCCAGAGATCTGGGCAGGCCATACTTTGCCATACTTTACTAGAGATAGGGGTCCCAAACTAAAAAGAAACTGTGGTGAGAGGTTCCAAGATCTCATCCTCACAGCTACAGAGACAGAGATCCAGCTCCCATCAGATCAAAGAATCAGCAATGGTGCAGCCTAGATGATGATGAGCACTCCAGGTGAGGCTCCCAGTCCTAGGACTTGGTGGAAAATTATAGTCCCAAAGGCCTCACAAGTTGGAGGACAGCAAAAGTTAGGCAGCAGCTCATTAAAAATCACAGGACTGGAGGGACTGACATTCAGTTACCTCCAGCTTCTTTGCAGGCAGATAAATTATAACAGATAATCTGCTCATTTTACATGGCCTATAAACTCCTCCTCTAAACTTCTTGTTACTGACTCCCTCCCCACCACAACTTAGTGTCTCCCAGCATTTGCCATCAGCCCTTCTCTCTCATTACACCTTGCTATGATTTCCAGTCTCTAAGCACTGATAGTTATCTGTCTACCCTCAGCCCTCTTTCTCCTTTCGTCCTTCATGCTTTTCAGTGTCGTCATAATGGGTTTGGGGGGGGGAGCATGTTGGGGAGGTTGGAGGTGGTGGGTGTTTGCCTCCTTCCCCCAGTCATGCTCCCCACCAGATTTTGAGCCTGACCTACCCCTGAAACCAGTTCCCATTCCACCATCCATTGTGAGACAACTCTAATGAAAACTGTCACCAGACCTATTTCCTCCACTACGCAACTTTTCTACTTCTACTATAGCATCTCAGGGAAGACGGTAGAGATCTGACTGGGTTGGTCTGTCATGAGCCAGAAGACAGATCCTCAAACAACTCATGTGTGCGGCACACCAGGAGACACACATCACGTGGATGGGTGCATGCATGCCCACACCATGAATGCTAATATGAACAATTGTTTGAAAAAAGACAAAGTGTTTCTCCAGCTTAACTGAAACCCACGCCTGCAATCCCAGCTGCCTCATCACCACCTTTGACTCATTCCTCAAACCTTCCCCTCCTCCAGCCTCCATTTCTCTCTGTGCAGAATTTCAGTTGCTTATAAGAAAATAACAGTGACATTACTTCCTCCATCCCTTCAGACTTCCCTTCCCCTCCTGCAGTTCCTTCCATCACATACAGAAGCACCTTCTCAAGCACTCCTTCTACGCACTCCACCTGCCTCCGTGATTTTATCCCTTTCTCCCTATTCCTTTCGTGCCAATTTCCATGCCTTGCCATTTGGCAGTACACGCTTGTATGCTCTTCTCTTTCCTCTCATAATACAAATATACATTAACTTCTTGCATCTCTAAATTCCTGAGACTCTGGATCACATTTTGGATGTCTAAGGTTGGAAAGGGAAATGCATTCACTCCCATGTTCTTCTCATCTCTAGCTCTCAAACTGCACCATGTGAACCCCCAGCTGCCACTTCTCTTTTTCTGGTAAGTCTGGTTGGGGTCCTCTCCAGCCTACCTTCCATCTCTCAAATACTACTACAGCTGCTCTGCTTCTAGTGATGTCCTCCCTGGTCAAAGCTCAGGAGTAGTAGTCTAACCGTCACCGTTATCCCTTACTTAGCAAAGGTGATAATATTTTTGATTCCTGGATTACTCCTCCCCTTGCCTTCTGTGAATAACTTCCACCACTACCAATCTCACCACCCCCAAAGATGCTGAAGGGAGACAAATGAGCAATTATTAATATCACCACAACTTCTTCCACACTGATCTCTCAGCTCGTTGCCAGCTCTGAAGTTATCTAATGGGTCATAAGCCACACCTACGTATCCCTTCCCACCCATTGCTGCAAAAAAAGGTGGGTTGTTGAAGCAAGTTGACACAGCTGAAATTGCACAGAGAGTTTCAGGCAGTGCTTGAAGCAAAGGAAACAGATGCCAAAGTGGTTCCCAGATCAGCAAAAGCTGGTCTCAGAAACCAGGGAATTCAGCAGGACCTGAGAGCCCAGAGTGGTTAGCTTGGTCGAGGCTGGCTCACAGCTCCTACTGATTTTGAACTCTCGGAAACATGGTAACTCCTGAGTGCCGGGCTGCTGGATTCCAGCCCACGCTGAGCTCAGCAGGAGAGTGTGTCAACCTACTGCTCAAGAAAGCAAAATACAGCTTCCTTTAGTAGCACTGGCTTGCACCTCCTGCTTAGTTCAAAACCAGCTCTCCAGGCTCCTGCAGACACTGGAGACCATTCCCTCTTCTGCCTCACTCCAGAGGTGGTGGTATACTGATTTTTAAAAAACAAGGGGGTGGGGAGGGGGAGATGTATATGAGGTACACCTCCACCCTCGGTTCCTGTTTATATTTGTTGGTGTACAAAACCTCCTGCTGTCTGCATTAACTTCTGACTGAGTTCTGAGGCAAGGAGATAAAAGCCAGTGTGAGTTTACAGCAGTGCTCTCATCCTGAATAGGGTCCGTGTTTGCTTTTGCACAAATACTGTTTGGATCCTCTGCTTGCTTTTCTTTAAGGATTTCCCTGTCTCATGCAGGACACCTAGCACCTTACCACATGTTTAACACTCCAAACAAACATTGACAAACACAGCTTTTATGGTTTTGGCAAAGTTCACAGCCTAAATTTACTTCCCTAGGCTCTGCCCTTGGCAAGGGCATGTTCCAAAACTCTTCCAGCCTCTGCACAGAGAGGGTGACTTCTTGGCCTGGCTGACATTAAGCGAAACCACACAGGTAAGGTAAACCCATCTGGGATGAGCAAACCCACAGCTCAAAAGGAATTCTGAGAAGGCAGGTAAGTTGTGACTAACCTTACTATACCTTCCCATACCTCCTCCCCAGTAATCAAGGAAAGCCAGCGGGCCAGAAGCATAAAACCAAAAGAGAGAGCAAGCTGTGGTAATGATACTAGTGTGGAGGGAAAACTATCACTGCAGAATCTAATAGCGAGAAACAACCTTCATTTTGCATACGCTAACTGGTAATAGATTGATATGTCAATGCTCAGTTATAAAAACAAAACACCCTCCAGGGTGTCAAGCAGAAGGATCCAGTGCTACAAAATCCCATCTATCTGGGAAATGGAGCTAGGAATCAGTATACAGCATCCGTATCGGATCCCTTATACAACATACAACCACGTTGCTGTAGCAAGAGCATCCTCCACCTTTACACCGGGATGGCTATAAAAACGTCCGTGAAGATATCCTATATAGGGTGTAGCAAACCTGGGCTCAGGGTTTGCTTTGTGGAGGTGGTGTATTTTGGTTTCCCCCCACCTCCCCATTTAAAACATGTAAGCAAAAATCATGACTACTCTCTCTTCAAAGATGACAGCCAAACGTGGCAGGTCACTGACAATTCCTACCTCCTCCACGGGGCAGATTACCAGGGTTCCTGCCTCCCCTCTGCACTCTGGAGTGTGGGCAATTTTTTTATTCTTTTCCTTTCCCCTTTAAAAAGGGGGCAGCAAGGTGTGGGGAAAATACTTTTATGGCTAAGCGAGCTTTACCACCCACAAAGAGACAGGTCCCCAAGGGGCCCTCACCGCCCACAAAAAGATGAGTACTTCTGCAAAATCTCACCCCTTCTGATATAATGATATGTAGAAATTCATCGCTTTAACAATGCACACAAAAGGAATCAGCCTGCACCCTTCACTTTTAAGAACACCGTCATCTCTCTCCAATACCTTTCTGAATCTCAAAGCCAGCTTTAGCTTCCCAGCCACCATTACAAAGAAAGGCTTATTGGGACAGTCTGCATCAGCAAATACGATATATAATCTTTTTCAGATTCAGCGCTCTCTTCCAGCACTGGGCTGGAACTTTCCCTTAAGCCCAGGCAACAGTTTTGCTAGTTTAAACATTCTATGTACTGGAAAAAACCCACCCCTGTTTCAGCAATTAGCTACCATAAGGTAAGCGGTGAACTTTATGCAGCAGGACTTTAAGAAATAAAAAAAACCAAACCCAACACCCTAACACTGCTACTTGGACATTTGCCATTTGTTTCCAGTCTAAATTGGTCTGACATCAGCTTCTGCATCTCTCTATGCCTGTTGTCTATTGAATTAAAGGATGCTCTAGCAGAAATCGTTCCCCCACATAGATATATCTAGACCAATCAAGTAACAGTGGCTACCTACTACTACTTTGATTAGCTAAGTGCATTAAGCTTATGTCATTCTATAGCTGAAGTTTTCCTCAGCTGATTTTTTTCTTCAGCTACTTTGTGTCTGCACTTCAGAAGGGCTCAAGAGTCGCACATGGATTTGCCTACCATCTGGAATGCTGTTAATAAGATCATATAAAAAGACAACAGCAGTTTCATAATCCCCCATATTGCCTGCCTATATAAGGTCTCAGACATTATCTCTATGTCATTATGACAGGAATTCACGTTCCCTTGGTTCGTGTGCAATTCCCCAAATACGTTTTCAGAGTCACTACTTTGCACGAAACAAACCTTCACAAACTGCAAATAGGATACCCATTACTCGTCCCAAGGTATCCAGTCTCACTCTGGGCTGTAATAATATTCATTGCCCACAATGTTCCATTGCCTGGATCATCACTGGGAAAGAAGCGACTGGAGGAAAGATCTGTTTTCCAAGTAAAAAGATGACACTGTCACACTCCATATTTTACTACCAACAGACAGAAGTGGATTGACCCCAGACCCCAAACACCTGGTTCTTTCAAAGGTCAACAGCAACAGACTGGTAAGACTGAACTCTAAGCTCTTAAGAGTCTCTGGAGCCCTCAAAATAGAAAGGACATGGACCTGTTGGAACGGGTCCAGTGGAGGGCCACGAAGATGATCAGAGGGATGGAGCACCTCTCCTATGAAGACAGGCTGAGAGAGTTGCAGGTGTTCAGCCTGGAGGAGAGAAGGGTCCAGGGAGACCTTATAGCAGCCTTCCAATATCTGAAGGGAGCTACAGGAGAGATGGGGAGGGACTCTTTGTCAGGAAGTGCAGTGACCGGAAAAGGGGTAACGGTTTTAAATTGGAAGAGGGCAGATTTAGATTAGATACCAGAAAGGAATTCTTTACCCTGAGGGTGGTGAAGCACTGGAACAGGTTGCCCAGAGAAGCTGTGGATGCCCCATCCCTGGAAGTGTTCAAGGCCAGGCTGGATGGGGCTTTGAGCAACCTGGTCTGGTGGGAGGTGTCCCTGCCCATGGCAGGGGGGCTGGAACTGGATGATCTTTAAGGTCCCTCCCAACTCTAACCATTCTATGAAGAGTACTTAGCAGCTGGCTTATTTGAAATACATCTTGCCTCAGGCCCAGAGTCATTCCATAGAAGTGCCTCCTTTAACTGTCCAGAACCTTCCCTATTGTTTCAGCCTAATTCAAGGCCTTGAGTACCTCTCTGCTCCCATTTGAACCATCTTCCACAAACCCATGGAAACCTATGTACCAGGGCTGGTAACAATAACCTGTGATTACACTATCATCTCTTCTGGGGAACATGATGGTAAAAGTGTAATTATCACTTCAAGGCTCTGTATTGGGGACCTCTAAACCCTTTAATAGGCCTTTTGCCCGTGGAGGACAAAGTCATACACATTTCTCTATCAAACTTCTCTCCAAGGACAATGTACAGCAAACATCTCCACAACTCCTGAAATGCAGCCAGTCACAGGCAGTGTCTGGCACACTTGAGTAAATGCAGATCTTTCCAACTACTGCCAATCTCAGTGCAGTCACATTTCCAGATACTACCCCAAAATCCCCTGATACCTCAGACCTCATCAAGCATATCCTGTAAAAAAGAAAAAAAAAAAAAAAAAAAGGTCTGCACTCACTCTGACCAGAAAAGTTGTGCTCATTCTAATCTCATTTGCAAATAAAGTTGTAAATTATGCTCATAACATACAGCCACTAATCCACACCCACTCCTTCTATGAACACTTACGCTACAGAAGTAGACAAATGAGGGGTTTTCGGCTTTCAGTTCAGCTTACCAAAAGGAACTGAAAATGAGAGACTCTTGGCACAAAGTATCCTCAGGGAAAGCTAGTAACAAAGCGTTCTCCAGTAATATCTGCTCTCTCAGACAAACCTTCAAAGAGCAGAAGTCCTTTGCAGTAACCACCATCACAAGGTTTTACAATAGGCTTAGGAGATAATGCCAATACATGCAACCAGAAGCAGCTGTCCCTACTGCTGAAATACGGTGATTAACACACCTTCAGCTAAGACAAACTCCATTCTCACCTGCGTTGAACCCAAATGTCATGTCACTGCACCCATGCCTTCATACAACTCAGAGAATCACTGAAGATTGAGGGTGGAAAGCACTTCTGGAGACGCTCTAGTCCCACCCCCTACTCAGAACACGGTTAATTACAGCAGGCTACAGGGGCCTATCTCCAGTCAAACTTGGGTATCTCCAAGGATGGAGACTCCACAACCTCCCTGGGCAACCTGTTCCAGCATTTGAATGCTCTCACAACAAAAAAGAAGTTTTCTTAAGTTCAAATGGAATTTCAATTTGTGTCCATTGCCTTTTATCCTTTCACTGTGCACCACTAAGAAGATCCTAGCTCTCTTTGTCTTCATTCCCTCAGGTGTTTATACACCATGATAAGATCCACCCCTGAGACCTCTTTTCTCCAGGCTGAACAGGCCCAGTTCCCTCAACCTCTCCCTTCAAGTCAGAGTCTCCAATCCCTTACTCATCTTTGTGGCCCTTTGCTGCACTCACTCCAGTATGTCCATGCCTTTCTTGCACTGGGAGCCCAGAATTGGACAAAGCACTCCAAATGTGGCATTACCAGGCCTGAAGAGAAGGATCATCTCCTTCAATCTGCTGGCAATGCCCTTCCTAATTCAACCCTGTGTACTGTTGGCCTTCTTTACTGCAAGGCCACATTTGGTGGCTCATGTTCAACTTGTTGCCCAGCAGGACCCCCAGGTCTTTTCTTGCAAAGATACTTTCCAGCCAGTAGGTCCACAACCCGTACTGGTGGATGGGGTCATTCCTCTCCAAGTGCCTCTCCAGGACTTGGCACTTCTCTTCACTGAGCTTCCTAAGATTTGCTGGCCCATTTCCCTGCCTATGAAAGTCCCTCTGAATAGCAGCAGAGCTTTCTGGTTCTTCACCTACTCCTCCCAGTTTTGCTGAAGGTGCACTCCGACCCATCACCCAGGTGATGAATGAAGGCATTAAACAGTATGTATTGGCCCCCGAGGAGATCCCTGAACAGGCTGAAGTCTGTTTTTCTGAAGAACTTTTCCCACAACACTATCCTCTAGATACCTCCTTATTTCTCTGCGTATGCTTGAAGAGGGCCTTTTTTACCTTTTGATGCAGGAAACCAGAAGAGCAAAATATGATGAAAGATCTAGAAAACATCCAGTGACAAGACATAAGGCTAATTCACTTACAAATAAAACTTGATTACAGTACTCGTGCATTTGCTTAGCTAATATGTTAGCTTGTGAGGCATTAGAAATAGAATAAGATTAAAAAAAAAACAAACTCAAAAAATCTAGAAGAAAAAGCTGTAGAAAGAGAGAAAGGGTACAGACTCTCCCAAGAAAACTCGATTACCTGCTGTAGACAGCGGTAGGGTTTGTGTACCGAGAGGGGGTGTGCAGGGAGGGGCGTGTAAGGGGAAAGCAACTCCACCTTTTCAGTGGATAAATGTAGAAAATAAAGAAAGCAGATGAGCAGCACTGATCAACAGTAAAGCTAAACGCTACACTGGCACTGCCACTCTGCCAAGCACTGTTCACCTCTGGAAGCAAAACACCCATGAAAAAGCACTTTCCATACAAACCAAAAGCTGTTGCTTTTCCTCCTCTCAAAAGTTCCTGCTTTCTTTGTTTCTTGTACCATCGTGTTGCTTTCGTTTAATCCCTTCTGCACAGGCTCCTCTCTAGATACCATCTTTTCTGCACTCAGCATCAAGGCAGGATGCAACCTTTAGAGATGTAAGGTACCCACAGCACTCTTCCAAAGCTCCCTATATAATCAGTGATAACCTGGCAACTCCACAGAATATTCAGAGCACCTAAGTTCAGCTCGCTTCAGGTGATGAATCAGAGCAGAAATTCTCTGCTAACCATACAGGAAGCTTATCCTCTCAAATCAGATGTCCTCAAAATTACAGTGTAAATAACCCCCCATAGCGCACATAGCTGTGGATTCTTATTTCCAGTTGACTCGCGTCTCACTCAATTAACATATTCCCAGACTTCACAGATTGAGATGAGCAATGGCTTGAGCTTCAAAAACATGAAGGAAAGACAAGAACAATAAGGACTGAGCAAGAGCAAGCTTTAAAGCACTAATAGCACTGTTTTGGCTCTTTAGTTCACCTTTCTTGTGCAACATTTAAGAGACTTTTTTGGACTGTCTCCAGCTCTAAGGTGTGAAGAGGCAGCTCTTTCAATATAAAGACATCGATATACAAAATTTTACAAATTCTAGAAATTGAACTGGTTTGGGAGTCACTCCAGCCTTGAGAGTACTCTAGTCTCTGGAATCAAACAGAGGACAGCATCTTACAAGGGTTCTGATGCAAGTTCATTCCCTCTATCCTTCAATCTCTAGTATGTTACACTTTTACTGTCCCAACCAAAGAATTCAAACTGGATCTGTTCGCAGCTGACAACAGAGAAGTGTTTGTGCCCACAGAGCACCTTTGCTGCTAAATGGAAGAAGCAAGTGAACAGAAGCGTAGAGCAAGCAGGGCATTGTAAGTAGACAGCCAGATTAATGTTCTTCCATTCCAGCACACAAAGCATCCTGACATTTTCTAGCTGTGTTTCTTGTTTGCTGATCTTCTGGAGCTCTCAACTCGTCTTGGTCCTAGTCGGTAGAGCTGTGCATCACCTCAAGCACATTTGAAGGATGGGGACATCTCAGAACAGAATTCACAGCTCACTGACACCGTATGCAACAAAATGGGATTAGTTCAAGAAGACTTGAGCCATGGAAGGCAAACACACCTGCAACACCAGAGGAACTGGAGAATCTGCCTGCAATGTGGTTTCCAAGGCAACCAAAGCAGCCTCTTATCATGATCACTTTCATCATTAGAGCAGAAGCAAAAGGTTACTGGGCTAATTCTAGTTGCAGCAGCAACCAATACTGTATCCAATGATACGTACCACAGGCTCATCAACGTCTATTTTAACTGGCCTTAGGTTTGAGCCATTCACTTGTATTTGAACATTAGCCCTTAACACTGCTAGAGTGATCAACAGATTGGGAACGTGCACCAGGAAGCACCTTACCTACTGGGTCTGATTTGAAAATTTGACTGGGAGAGGCCATCACCCTAATTCTTCTTATGAAAACTATCACATGCTCACACAAATTTTCCTGTCACAGAAGGAGGACAACATTTATCCAGCATCTTAGCTAATTTTCATCCTGATGAAACTTAAAATGCTCCAACAATTGCTCATTAGCAGTTTCTGGCTGAAGTACAGAAATTCACTTGAAGACACATGGCCTAGAATTCTCCTGGGGAGCCAGCTTTGGAGAATGCGATAGTTTATGTGATTCTGGGTACACAGCAGCTGACCATTATACTTTGAAGTCCTAGATCCAAATTAAAGGCAGGCTTCACCTATAGCCTCAGCCCTACCCCAGCCTAACAAGGCCATGGACAGACAGCTTTGTTTGGCAAGCCCAGCAGAGATATCCAAAGCTACACTATTATAACTCTCGCAGCAGATCACACTCAGAATAGGCATGGGGTATGGAAAAATCTGTAGTATTAAGCTCACTCTTTGAACATATGTAAGCATTCAGTCTCTGGTTGGAATCTATTACCCTGAAATAGCAATGAAATTACTCAACTGTAAATTACAGTGTCGTACCACTCAAGTCCTTAAGCCATGCACATTCTGGATCTCCCCATGAGGGGAAGGACTCAGAGCAACCGGATCACATTTAAACAGATAAAGTCTGGTAGCAAAGCCAGAATAGACAAACATGATCTGTGTTCATGCAAGGAAAAATATTTTGTTTGTTGAGATACATGTAACTGAATAGATGCCTATTAAAACAAAGTGAGGCAAGACACAAGGATTTCACAAAGCCAGGTAACTCTATCATAAACCAGTAAACTATCATCTGCAGGTCTCCTGCTGAGTGACAGGAATGTCAACAAACCAGCATCTGTGTCAATTTTTAAAGCCTCCTGCAAAGTTCCTTGGCAAACACTGACTTTCTTCTTCCCCCAAGCTTCACTGAACTGAAACTAAAGCCTTCTTTGTTCCACTATACCATTAGCATGTCTGTGTCCATCCCGAGGTAGTCCATTACTAGAAAGCCTAAAGGAAAAGTTCACATCGGCAAACAAGAGGTCACAAGCACTTCAGGGGCAATGAAGTGGATCTTGTTTTAAAATGGTTTTAGTGATTTTTTTAAAAAGATACTAAAATGTACATCTGACTAATATCAAATGCCAAAAATATCTATGACTTGACCTTCAAATTACTTTGCCGTGTTGTGCTCACAATGTGAATTAGGAGAAAGGGAAATTTATTTTAAAAAAAAACAACAAACAAACCAAAACCAACAAACAAACCAAAACCAACAAACAAACCAAAACCAACAAACAAACCCCCCAAACAAAACAAAGGGTAGAAATATTCAGCTTAAAGAAAAAAAAAAAGCAGTAGGAGGTGGTAAACACAATACTGAGCTGTGTGTTTCTTGGATCCAGAGCCAGGCACGTTAACACTGCAGTAGTACTAACTCCCATTACAAAAGGCATAATCCCATCCCACAGAACAGCTCTTTGGGATCGCCTGGGAAGCACAGGGGAAGGAAGGAAAAAAAAAATAAAAAGAAGAAAAAAACCCCACTCCAGTGGCTTGCAAATAGCAGAGAACCCAAGAGACTAGAAGACTGAAACAGCCCCACAATGTGGTAGTGGGCTTGCGTTGCCACATGCAATTGGCCAGTCCTCTTGCGTGAGAAGCCAAAATGTGTTTACTGCTTTCACCATCACTTTAGCAAACAACCACTTCAACTGGCTTTCACAGTATGGACGTTTCCTTGGAGACCACAACCCCACCACTTACAGCAGTTCACCAAGGAGAGGAGAGTCCGGAGGGTAGCTTACAACCCACACCACCAAGAGCTTTAGAAGAGCTGCCAAATGAACTCTCAGGTTCTTTGATGAGTCTTGAAATAAAAGGGGAATGTGGAAGACTGAAAAATATGCTAGTATTATACCAGTATTTTAAAAGGTTGAAATAGGATGAGACATGTCAGTCTTGTCAGCATGACATTGATTCCAGACAAAATAATGAAAAAGCTGATATAAGACTCAGTTAATAAAGGATTAAAGGAGGACAGTGTAATTACTGCCAATCAACATAGACTTTACAGGAAAATATAACTTGTCAAACTACCAACACTTTTTGGTGTGATTACAAGTTTGAACGCTAAAGGTAGCAATGTTGATGCAATATATTTTTCACATGGTGTTTTACTTGGTGCCAGAAAGCACAGCGATGCAGCACACCGTATCAGCTAACTTGATAGGTCTGAGCCGCACCAGTAGATAGGGAGCCAGGCAGGAAGGCGCTGCTGGGATTCGTTGTTGTTCCAGTGCTACATGCAAATTAGGCTGCTGGCATGGAGATCTCTCTGTCTGTCATGTTGACTAGTAGCTCTTCGTTCTCCCCCCTGAACTCCCACCTACTCTACCCATCTGTTGTCACCTCTCCTATACTTCGCCTGGGAGCTCCTTGAGGCAGGGATGGCCACCAGTCCAAGGACTTCTCTAACCCTGACTTAAGCCCTGCCTGACACGTCAAGAGTCATTCTGCCAAACCCACTGCGTCGCTGCACTAGCCCCTCCGCTTCAAAAACCTGGGATTTTTAGCTGTTCATTAAATCAGGCTGCTCCAAGAATTTATTCAGAAGGCAGTCGTTCCTAGCGTGGGGCTATTGCCTGTAACAGTCGCACGAGAACAATACTTCAACAACGGAAAGCTGTTCCCAGAAAACAGACAGCTGAAAAGAAACGTGGACAGAACCTGACAGCAAGAGCCTTGACATGAAGAAATGTAGTCAGTACACCACAAAGTAATTCACGTGCCACAAGACCTCTGTCTGTTGTTCTTCTTTCCTCTCTGCATACAGCAGTAAGTGGGGCAGAGGACGGGAGCAGAAATGCANCTTATTTCCTCTCTGCATACAGCAGTAAGTGGGGCAGAGGACGGGAGCAGAAATGCAAGGGGGTGCATTTCCCCAAACAGCAGCTCTCATTCATACCTGACCACAGAAGACTCATCAATTTTTAGAAAGCTGTCAGGTTAGGAACACGGGAGGGGGTTGGCATCTTTTCTCAAATGCTGTAGAGGTTACATAAGAAACACATTTGGCATTTATGCACTTAAACGTAATTCAGAAATGACAGTCTGGATACATGGTAGGATGAAGCAATTTAAGGCACTCAAGCTTAGATTAGTCTGTGTTAATGGGAAGACAGATGACTGATTTTTCCCTCAGCCAAGGCCAGCAACCTCACCCATAACTACCAGGCCAGGGTTAAAGCACTTTTGAGCTTGAGGAGGGGTTTTTCTTTATGATAGTGAGGAAAAAACTACCAAAAGCTTTAGCACAGGCTAACTAAAAAGGAAAACATACTATCAGCACTGCAACTTCCAATGGCTCTGAAATAAAATATTGAAAATCACAAGGCTGCTGCCCAACACAACACAAGAAATTCTCCGACTATTCCACAATTGCAACCTTATCTTCTTGTTCTCATCTTTCATGCCTCCACTTAATATTTACAACTTCAATCCTCCAGGTTTCTGTGACACATTAACATGTTTTTGAGCACAAATGTAAAAAACATTTTGAAAGAATAAATATAGACTAAAGTAAACAGAATATTAAAACAAAGTATCACAAGCAGCTGCTGTATTAGGAGAATTAATTTTATATTTAAATCAATAAAAGCCTTTACTGTGGAGTCACAGCCGTTCCCAGCAATGGGAGGTTCCATGACAACTGATCAGGGAATTGAGATTCGAATTTCCTAATTGGAATTAGGGCCCCGAAAATGATCAGAGGGGTGGAGCACCTCTCCTATGAAGAGGGGCTGAGAGAGCTGGGGTTGTTCAGCCTGGAGAAGAGAAGGCTCCAGGGAGACCTTAGAGCCCCTTCCAGTACCTGAAGGGGGCTACAGGAGAGATGGGGAGGGACTCTTGATCAGGAAGGGGAGCAATAGGATGAAGGGTAAAGGTTTTAAACTGAGAGGGGAGATTTATATTAGATATTAGGATGAAATTCTTTCCTGTGAGGGTGGTGAGACACTGGAACAGGTTGCCCAGAGAAGCTGTGGATGCCCCATCCCTGAAAGTGTTCAAGGCCAGGCTGGATGGGGCTTGGAGCAACCTGATCTGGTGGGAGGTGTCCCTGCCCAGGGCAGGGGGTTGGAACTGGATGATCTCTTTAAGGTCCCTTCCAACCCGAACCATTCTATGATTCTATGATAATGCAGGAGCTAATAAGCCTTGTCTTAGGTAGGCTCTGTACAGTGCCATGTAGAAAAGATTGATCTTGATTGTTGAGAGTCCCATGATTACAACTTCTGCCTCCTATTGTTAATCTTGGCACATGCACACACAACAAACAGCAAGTACATGTATTTTGGGGCTCAAATTCCCCAAAATGTGCAAGGAGAAAAAGCCAGACTGTTTCCCAGCCATTAAAGAACAGCCAAACTGCAAAGAGGACTGGAGGAGGGTTGAAGGCAGGTGTCTGCAGCAAAGAGGGGCCACACAAGAGTTCTGTAGCATTCCCTTGCAGCAAGTTATTATCTCCCCGTGCACTGTTTCCACGTACCTACAGCCAAAGCCCACACAGGCAACAAGCACAGGAAAGTACGTGCGAGCTCCATGCTTTCCTAAGGAAAAAAAACATAGAGGTGCTTTGGAGGGTAGCCTTTGGTTGAGCTCTTACTATTACTGCAACAGCAAGGTCTATGAAACCAATATGGCCAGGGAAACACAAGTCTGGGAGGTGCCAGAAATCTGTTAACAAAGACAAGACCACTGCCATACTGTATCAGTCACCCAGGAACAACAACAACAGTTCCACCCCAGAATGGTTGGGAAAACTCCAATGAAGACTCTTAAGAAAAAGTTAGATAAATCCTGTCCAAATTGGTTTAGGTATAGTTGATCCTGCCTTAGGACAAGGAAAAGGGTCACGCAGCCTCTTGAGAAACCTTTCAGCACTCCTTGTAGAGGCGGTCCTGTGATCACCCACAGGAACAAAGAGAACCACAACCTACCTGTCCATACATCATCCCTCGTTCTCCCCCGAAATCCAAGATGACTCCCCTGCACCGGGGTTAATTACAGAGGAACTCTGATCCAGCCAAAAGAGACTCACCCTCAAGATGTGTCATCTATAACCATCTCATTCATGAACTGCCAGAGTGCCATACTCCTCCTCTCCAACCCCCACCTCCCTTCCCACCTCCGCCTGCCCTTTAAGGCTCCCAAATGCCTGTGTGCTGTATGTGGTGGCAGCTGAGTTTTTTAATATGCACTTATTAAGATCCTAATCGAATCCCGCATTGCCTTGTGTGCATCTTGCCAGCCGGAACATGAACAAGGCACCCTATAATTCAATTAGAAGGACCTGCAGCAAGCTGATCATTAGTCTGTCAGGTTGTTAAGAAAAAGACATCTAGGAATAGGGAAGAAAGTTAAACAAAGGGAGAAGTGTTAACAGCACCCCTCCCCGACTCACGCAGGGACTCCCATACGCACACTTGAAGTGTGAAATCTGCAATGCACAAGCACTTGAAGGATGGCTCACCGCATCACTCTAACAGTTCTTTCTCTTGTTTCAGGAAACTTAACCAGAACCTCACAAGTTGGAATTTGACTTTTCCTCATCAATCCTCCTCTGCTCAGATTCACGAGAAAAATCCTACGTGACTACTGCAAACAAATTGATCTCGTTACCTGCCAAAACCCTGTTGACAGAGGAATGGGTGGCCAAACCAGGTTGTCCCCGCTCATGGAAAATCCCAGCATAAGGCAAGTATTCTGGTAGCAAGAAGCGTCTGCAAAACAAAAAGAGTAAACTTACATGGTGAAAGACATCCAAGTATATTACAGCCCTGGACAGAAACTGCAATTACTTTGAGGAAACATGACTGTATTCCAGCAGACTACAGCAGAGGGAAGGCTGGACTCCCCTGCTTAGCCAAGCACTTCACTGCCTCAAACAAAAGGCAAGTTACAGATTAGATCCTTCTCTGATGAATGTGGCTGTGAAGAGTAGCATTAAGCAAATCCTTTACCTCCTACAATAGCTTTCTAATCTCAAACCAGCACGGGGCACTGAGAATCTCTGATCAGATTCTTTTCTGCTCCTGTTCTGCCTTCACACCACAGCCATAACCTGCAGGTAAGAAGCACTAGGACCGTGCATTGTCCTTCAAATGTCACAGGATGAACTGATCACACTACCATCCCATCTCAGGGGTCCTAGAAATTGCAAACCAAGAAGACTGCGGTCCTGTGCCAGAAAAGGAATCCATCTGAAAGCACCAGAGAGCTGTACTGCAACTGGTACCTTCAGGATTTCCACAGCCTTTTACTCTTACATATATAAGCCTTACCTTGGGACAAAGCGCCCCAGCGACGGCGCAGACATGCGGGCATTCCGGGGAGCTCGGTGCCTGGATCGGTCTCCATTGTCCCTTCAGCAAAAGAAAAAAATACATATTCTACATTAAAAATACTATGTAATAAAGTACTATCCAAGAAAAGAAAAACCCACCAACGTTACCTAGTCATCCTGAGTACACCACCGAGATTTAATGGTTCTCCTGCATAAATCACACGCTTCTAACGTTCCAAATGCATACAACTCTCTGGACCAACTCCTGACAGTTTAACATTTGGGTAGCCTAATGTCCACTTTCTTCATGGTTTGACAGTGTCTCAAAAGTGTCAACAAAACCACAGAGGGTGAATGAATCAGTGTCAGCACCAGATCAAATGAACAAGAAACCTTTTAATTTGTACTGGGAGAGCAAAAGCAAGCACACTACAGTCCTGATGAGAACTTTGTTCGTCAAAGAGATCAGTTAAGTTTCATTTTTTCATTCCCAGAAATGCAGGTGAAAGAACATAACCTGCAGACTACTCTTTTGCACTCCTTTCCTCAAGGTCCAGTTTAAGTGCCATCACACCTTAAGATAACCTCACCTTTCAACAGCTTCTCCAGTGAAGTCAGAAATGTTAGGTGATATCAGAGAAAACTGTACCTCCTCAAAACCTCACATTCTGTTTCACAATAAATATATGTATGGGCCTTGGGGAAGGAGGGTAAAGGGTCTAGTATCTATTATCCAACAGTAGATAGAGGAAAGTTTTCTTCCCCAGGAGGGCAGCACACCACTGAACAAGTTACCCAGACAGGCTGCGGAGCTGGGATCCATGGAAGTCTCATGACTGAAAGCAGACAAAGCCATGGCTGACCCATTCTGATTTTGGCAATAACAACCATACCACAAGCAGGAGGACAAACTGGAGCACCTCCAGAGTCCCCAGCAAACAAAATTCCTGATTTTGCATTCATAGGTCACAACAGGACCTGCAATTACACAGCACTAAAACTGCACGGAAAATAATGAGACTCCATCAGTGACTCTGGAGTTCTGAAACAGACCTCTGCAGTGCTTTATTCTGCATTCAGAAATTTACTCTCTGCACGACCTCGCACAAGCAGCAAGTCTGTTCTCCCCGGACTCCAGATCCTCATCTGTAATTGCAGCCCTATGTCTCCTTCCCAGGCAGTTGCGGGGAGAATATTACTTGCGGAGCCTTGGAATCACTAGGAAACTAAATATTCCTTATGCAACACACTAGAAGCACATTCCAAACCCACTCCAGCAAGCTGTGCATTTTATAAAAATTTTTTGTTTTGCTTTTTTAAAGTCAATGAGCAAGAAACGTGGGCTGAGAAGAAAGTCCATTACGTGGCTGTTTCCCACACACTTGAGGAACCAGGAACACAAGAGCAGAGGTTGTTCTGCAAAGCTCGTTAGCATTTCAAGCTATTTCACCAAATCCAAATCTAAATCAAAGCTTCCATTTCTCCTCCCGCTGCAGACGCAGCATTTGCAGTTCACAGCCGAAGCCGCACCTCGCCCTGAGGTTTCTGTGTAACCAGCAGGGTTCCCAAAATCAGCAGAGGAAAACCTGCTGCTGTACTTTTACCGGATGCCTCCAGCCCGTTAAGAAGTGGATCAATAATAGAAGGAATCCTGCAAACTCGAGTGCTGACATACTAACTTTTCCTGCTAAAGGGAAAAGGCCAAAGGAGAAAAAAAAAAAAACCACAAAACCAAAAAGTGTCACGTTCCAGATCTTGCCCCACACAGTAAGAGCTAGTGGAAGTCAGAGAAGAAATACTTTTTAGAAGTCCACGTAGCAGTTTTTGCATTCAATTTGGGCATTTACTAGAATTAGAAGATGCTTCTGAGAAGGACAAACATCAGCACAAAGGACTATGCCCTGCAAAACTCTCCAGTTGAAGAGAATGTCTGCAACAGGTTTCAAAAAGAATGAAGAATTGGCTCCAACAGACAAAAGACAACAAAGGTGCCAAGTCTCTCACAGCACAAATCAAGAGACCCAAAGCAACTAATGGTTCAAGTTCTTTAAAACGCCACCAGCCAATGCTCTTAGCATCCATAAAAGCACTTTAGGACACAAATTTTCTAATCAACGAGACTTTCTGATGTGAGAACTCTGTTCTGTGCTGTCCCACTGTGCATATAATCCTCCTCCAATAAAAAAATGCCCAGAAAGGAAAAGATACAGACTAGACTTTTCTTCAGTTTTCACCATGACAGACATAGCATCTACTGATTCAAGATACAGCAACCTATTTTTATCATCCCCTTAAAAAAATAATTAAAGAACAGCACACACAAACAGCCACTGCCCTGTAACTCAAACAGCAGAACTGGGAACGAGAAACAGTGACTATCCTTTGAGAATGCTGGAATTTCTATTTACTGTAATGGAAGTGTAAGATACACTCTCCTTTGCTAAAGGGGAATATTACTAAACGTTACTCTGAAACACTAATTTACAGAGTGTTTTATATCTAAACTCCCATGCTCAACTCCATACAAGAGGGTTTTTAAGCGTCTACTGCTGAAAAGCTAGAACAGCTGACATTATCCTGGTGCCAGCTGAAGATTATTTCTGCACCTTCTAAAAAGGAAAATAAAAAAAAAAACCCACCACCCTACAGATCAGGGAAGATGGGTGGCACTTTGTGTTATTTCTGTACCACATACAGCCTGCTGACAGAGGGAGGAGAGCAGATGTTAGCACGACTGCAGTGCCAGCATGAAGCACTCCAGCAAGAAATAAGAAGTTTCCAAAGTTCTCTGAAGTGCTGGTGAAGATCTAACACTCTATTTTCTATTTAGTGAAAACTGGCCATAGACTTATTAGCTAATGATTTGCAGTAAAGAGTTTAATTAACATAACCCAGAAAAGCAAATCCCTCAGAGTGTGTGTGTCTACACTAAAAAAAAAACAACAACAACATACCTCTTCTGTAAAGCAACCCAATAACCTTGCAAAAGTAAATGGAACAAAAATGTGCCCCAGCAAGTGCTATTACAGGGCCAAAAAGGTGCCCTGTTATGCCCTTTGTTATAAGCTCACCAGCAAATATGAACAGCATGGGGGAAACTTCTGCAGTGAAAAAATAATAATGAAGGAACTAAGCAATCCATTGAGCAAGATGTAGGGAAAGAATCACAAGTAATCAACATGTAAGGTAACGCACTAATTTGCCTCCGGAGGAAAATTGCAAAAACCAACAATGGTCAAAACAACTTGAAAGGTCTGGCTCAAAATTCAGGTTATTCATAATTTGTTCAGACACCAGTGTGGGACAAATCAAAACAGCGATACGGAGGAGAGTTGATAAGGGAAAAGTAGCGTTAATATCAACACAGAATGGAGCAAGAAAGCAATTCCCAAACATTCAGGAGATTTACAGACCTTTAATAGGGCATAAGAAAGATGGAAGTTTATCATAAGCTGGGTAAAACAGTCAAATCTCTTTGGATTTTTCTGCTATTGTTTTGTTTGCTTGTTAAGAGAAAAGCTGACCGATGCAAATACAACATCAGCTCTGAAAACAGAAACAGAGACACAAAACTAGGCATCCTAAAGTTTGGAGAAAAATTCTTTTTCAATTGGCAACTTGGCTACGACATTAATAACTGAGTGGATTGTGAGGACAGTCAAGACTGTCAGAAAAGGAAAAAAAGCTATGTTCTGCTTTTCTATTTTGGCAAGAATTCTCTTTAATATTTAGAGATTGTTGTATCAGGAAGCGAAATTAAACACACAGCATGGGATTTCTACTGCAATCTGTTCGTCTAACTGTTCCCACTGTAGTCAATATTAAACCTCCCACTGACTACACTGCCAATAGAATTAGGTCACAATGACCATTTTGAAAAGCCATTTAATTATCAGCACCAGCACCAGTAAGCCACGCAAGTTCATAAGAATCAAATTCTATCAGGCCAAGCTAATTGTTCCGTATTTTCAGCACGTTATAGTGTTTCGTGTGATCCAATTGAAAACACTAAATCGATTTCTACTGTAGGGGTTAGAGACTTATATACAATAGAAATGCTAAATAATTGGTTAAGTGGCATCTACTAATATCCTTAAGGGTTGGCACTGGATTCAGTTACACCATCTTGGTGTTACAGAAAAAAACCAATAACATTTCCTCAGTACTTCAAACATGAAGTATCTCCACTTACTTGCTATCAATTTTTTTAAGACTGCAGGAGGTTACTTCTGAGCAGACAGCACAGAGGGCAGGAGTAGCAAAAAGATCATATCAGGAGCTCAGAGGAGGTTAGCAGAAAACGCAAACTTATTTGGCTTCACAGGTTGGTCAAGTCTGACCCCCAGATCCTCTAAAAAAGGTACCTGGAGGATGTCACATTAAACTAGCCATACTAAAGAAGAAACAGATCCTGAACTCTTGCACTTCCCAGGATTCACTGCTGATTTAGATGAAAACAGGTGACATATAACCTGAGAAGGGTCTACTCACAAGAGCTGCATAGGACTGCAAGAAAAAGTGATTACTATGTTTCAGAAAGGATATAGAAGTAGGAAAAAAGGTGGCCAGGGGAATATTACGTTTGCTGGTGCTTCTGAAAATGCGTCAATCACTTTCCAGCACCCTCCTGATGAGGGACATACAGTGGGACATACAGTGCTGGGAACACCACGACAGAAAGTTAACTGCCAGCTTTACAATTGAGAAGAGCAGCAAATACCAGAAAATGTTAAAACTTTAGTTTTTCCTCTGTCTGATCCCACAACATCCTGAGCATCTCCTACAAATGAAGTTAGGGAAAACTGGAAGCATTTCTAGGAAATAAACCTCTCAGAGAGGTAAACACAAAATAAACAAAACATTGACATTCTGAATATTTCAGTGAGAAACAAATATCCTAGAAGACAAACTTGAAGTCGGCTGTAACTCTGCAGAGAAATAGCCGGAATAGTATCTCCTGGATCAGTAGGACTAGTCTCCCAATTAAAAAAATACAGGTTCCATCCAGTGTATGCTACTTGACTCACAGTCCTGAAGTGGTGGAAAAGTTGTAAACTCAACCCAGAAAAAGGGAACCAACCTACTTATGGCTCTGAGTATAAGGGTATCTCATTAACAACAGCTTTATGTTCAAGAGAAAAGATTCGAGACAATTGACTTATCTCTCAGCAGAGACTTTTTTCCACAAGTAGATACAAATAAGCGAGTCAGGAGCACTGGTCCACAGGGTGCAAGTACTGACATCCACAGACATTAAAACAACAAAAACACCAATTTAAAGGAATACATATAACCTGGTAAAAATGAAAGGTATAAATATAAATTTATCTACCCGTCTTTGAAGGATATGACCATTACTGAAGGAGAAGTACCTAAGGCAGAACAGAAGGAGACAACAAGAAACAAGAAAATTTAAGCAAAAAGAAGCCTCTGCTACACAAAAAGCCTTTCCTGGCCCTGATGTATTAGGATCGTGGAGCAAACTCCCAAGCATAACACTGGAAGCCAAACAAAATTGAAGTATAAAAATATTAGAGAAACTGCAAAGAGCCATGCTGCCCAGCTGGAGAGACGGGAAGTAGAAGAACAGATTTTTAACATAGCTACTTAATACAGTAATTGATAGAGAAGTCGGTAAGTCACCCAAGACACGGTGCCTTTCCATCCTCCTATGTTCTTCAGAAGGCTAAAAGGCCAGTCTTTCACTAGGAGCTTTTTCAAAGAAACACCGAGGAAAACATCAGCTAAAACTTCCTATAAAACAGCAGACCACTGAGTTACTAATGGTTCTCCTGGTCAGAGGAAAACAAACCCCCCAGCCTTGATTACCTCCCAGAGGGCTGTTCGGGGAAAAAAATGTATTTATAAGATTAAAAATGGCACTTCAGAAGATGAAGTGTTTCAGAGAAGCGTCACATAAGAGAAGATTTACCACCTGGTCAACAAACAACAGCACTTGCCCATTAAATGCCAAGGATTAATTGCTTTAGAGAAAGAAAGACTGATTTGAAACCTGAAGGAAGCATGCACTCTTTATCTATGCGCAGTATCCAGTTGTCTCTATTTTAATCACTTCACTATGTGGTGGGCTCACAATTCGATGACACGCTTTAGAATAAAACTGATATACTCCATAGCTACAGTGAATCATAGGAAAATAGGAACATCAGAGGCCAGACAAAGGTAGAGAATCCCTACTCCCCAGCCTAGACCTGGTACATGAGTATTAAGAAAAACCACTGTATTCAGTGTTTTATATCAAAAAACCAGAGGAACAAGCACTACAGCTACCCTTCCTCTGAGACCCCTTAAAAGAGGCATTCTTAAATACTCATTCAAACATGAGCATGACCAGGATAAATACCAGTATGGCTAATGCTAACCACTTAGAAACGTCACAACTAGTGCTCATGGAACACGGTTCATAGCGCAAGCATAGAATCAGCTCCCCCATCAGGCTTCAATACTGGAATCAAGTGTCAAAAGTAAGCACCAACTTTTTCTTTTTTCTTTCTTTTTTATAATGTATTGCACTGTTACGCTACTGCTCTTCCAATGAAAACATAACTTCACAAACAGTGCTAAGGTGTTAGACCTACAGGCTTGAAGAATGTTAACCACTGCCTGCTCTGCACGGCCAGCAACAAACTAGTAACAGCTTGCTTCCTAATCACTCTCATTAATACCTACTAGGTGACCTAGTTTGACTTCAGAGTTTCACAGACACAGAATAAAAGCAAAAAGGGAAACAATGAACACAGCTCATAAGTAGCAGAAAAACTTGGATGAAGGGTACCATCTCGACATCCAAACTGTTTCTGCAAGCCCAGGCAACCAACAATACGGGATGTGACGTGAGCTTTTCTGGCAACTGTCATCTTTCAAAAGGCACTCATTCTTTCACCGCCCTGCTATGAAGACACTTGCCTTGCTGGAATGTGACTTAATGGTAAAACAACATTATGCTGGAGAGGTTAGCAATATCCTGCAGAACTGCTGCAAGGAAATAGTCATCGCCTGTCACCGCATCCAGGCAGTATTATTAGACATTAAGACCAAGATAAGGGGAATATAAAAGACTGTCACAAAAGATAAAGATAAAAAGAATAGGGAAAATGAAGCTGCAGGCTACTATGAGTAGATCACAAGCCAAGCTAAGACTCTCACTAATCCTTGAAAAATGAAGTTCAAAGAGTAGATTCAATATCATTCCCATTCATCCAGGACTTGTTAGCATTCTTAGCCTGCAACTGTGTTTAAGATGATGAATATAATTAACATAAATTGCTACGTATCTGGAAGCAACATCCCAGTGCTAACTGCTCCAGAAACCTATAACAAAGATGAAAAAACCCAACACAAAGTGACCACCCAGTTCCACTAAATTCAGGTCTGCCTTGAAAGCTAGTTTTGAGAAGGTCCACCTTCATCAACAACAGCGACACAGAGCCACATGACCCAGGAAACAGCACCAAAACCACAGAGAAAGGGGCTCTGGGAAGAAAACAACAAAGGCAGGTACGTACAACAAATAGCAATCCTGCATTTAGTATATTTAACAGAACTCAAATAACAAATTGCTAATGAGAACATTATTTGTAGCTGCTCAAGAAGAGAAATGGATAACAAACTGTCCCATCTCAGACTTCCAGAAAGAAATTGCTGCTTTTTCTGCAGTACCCTGATGTGTCATGGATCCTAAAAATCCACTTCTATCGGCATTTAAGTGACATGAAGAGCCCATATAGATTCTCACATCTCCTACCATGTTATTTGTTAACCTCAAATGTAAACATCTGGATGGTAAGGATTAAAATGAAAACAACCCAGCCTAATTGGTTTTAGAAACCTTGTGGTTCAGATATCCTACCTTTCTACCACTACACCAAAAGGCTACCATTGATCAAGTCGTTTGTCTAACCCATCTTCACTATGCCCTATGAGAACTTAGCACTCGGTACCTCATGCATCCTGGGGTGTCAGCTTAAGCTACAGTCACCCTGTGAGGGGAGTCACCCTCTTTCCTTACCCTTTGGGATTACCTACTCTTCTCCCTCCACAATAACAGAACTTGTCTCACTGTTCTGGAGCTGTAAATCAAAAGCTCCATACTTACCTCAAGTCTTACAAAAAAAAACTTTAGCCATTCCAATCTCTCCTTTCTCCTGCCAAGAAAACCTGGCTCCTACTTGAAGGAGTTTCTTTTGCAGAAGTTGAAGGTTGTCACAGGAAGGAAAAAACACTCTGAAATACTCCGATGCACAGTGAACAGCTGGGAAGGAGAGCAGTAAAGACCAAGCCTGGCTATACAAAGAGTCTGAGTTCTATCCACATGCTCTTAGTAGTTGGCGTGCTAAGGGAAAACAGCAGGAGCATTGTGAACATTTCTGCAGATTTGTGCTCCCATTATGTTGTTGTTCTCTAAAGCCACAGAGCAGAGTCAGACTGAAAAGGTAGAGATTGGATTTAAACATCAGCATGGAGTTCCTTCACAAGGGTAAGGAAGAAGTTATTTCAGCAACTGGTAATCTCCAACCTCCCTCTCTCTCCCCTCACTCAGACTTTCCAAAAATCTCTTTTTGTCTCAGCCATTAAGCAAACCACATGCTTAGTCTCACCATGACACACAACTCCCTCCCCAAAACCCACTCCCACCATTCCACTTGAGAAGCACTAGGGAGAACAGAATCCAAAACCAAATCTACTACTCAAGTGCACACTACTGAGTAACCAGACTGCCACAGCCACTGTCTCCCCTTCTCTCTCTCATTACGGAGTGGTAGTTCATGCAGTGCCTAATTAATAATTTCAGGTACCAATGCACAAGTCGAGAGTCTCAAAGCATCTAACAAGAAAAGATGCTTTAAATGAAGACATTCCAAAAGAAGGGTGACTGCCTGGATATCTCATGTGAATGTCTGATCAGCCGCATGCTTTTCTCCTCAATACATAAAGAAGTTAAACCAAAAAGCCAGCTTGAAGTAGAAAGCTGACTGTGACATAAAACAGGCTCCTAAACCAAACATTTCACCTACGGAAGAGGCAGGAAAAACAGTCTACCATACTATTCTCTGAAATAAATGAAAATTATATTCAGGAAACCAGAAGCGAGACTTACAGCTTTAACGCAGTTGCAGTCAGTTGGCAGGTTGTGATCTTAGAACCTTCTAAGGCAAGAGTCCATTGGATGAACTCAGATTTGGCAGTTCTTGCCATGACAGTGCCAATAAAGCAGTGAAAAATGGCAGAAGACAGGCATGGCAGATACTTGTGTATCTTATGCATTTATGAAGAGATCTCTGCAAGATGCTCATTTGAAAAAATCACAAGTCTTGGTCCAGAACATGACTTGAATGAAAGGATTTTAAGATGACAAAGTCAAATAACATCACCTTAAATCTTGTAAGCTTTCATAAGTGTTTTGCATCATCTCTGCAGAGCAAGTGCCTGCTTTCACAAAACCAAAATGCCCATTATAGTCTCAGTAAAACAGTGCCTGTAGTGCTCACGTTTTCTGTCTGGGTGCTCAGTGGTATCTCAAAAGAAATCAAAAAGATAAAGCACCAGAACAAGATTTCAGGCTTGGTAGGTAAAGCCCTTCTTGTTGCAGAGATATAATAAAGACCATCCTAGTCTGTGACAATGGCACAGCTGAATGGATCCACCCAAGCACAGATCCTCCAGGAAGGAAGGAAGGAAAAAGCTGCAGACATTAAAAGAGTGTAATCTCCAAGCTCCTTCCTATCTATACACTACCAGGCAGCCCACTCTCAAAACAAGAAAGGGGAGTCACAGTCACACCTTTAGCCTTAGCTTGAAAGCCTTTACAGAACTGTAGTGAAGGATGTGAGCAAGGCTTTCAGAGAGAAAGGTGGGACACCCTCCTATACATCTGTTTTTCAGCCTGACAGATAAAAAAAACCTGTATTTGCTCCCACACTTACTGCAGACAAAAAAAGGACATAGATGGCCAGGATTTATCTGCAGAAACACCTTCACATTCTGATTATGGTGATGGATTTAGAATTACACATGAAAAAAAATTAGCTTGCAATATCCCAGGAGTCCTAGAAGCACCACCCACAGTCTCCAGCATCAGGGCTGTTCTAGACTAAAGGAAGCCCCTAAAAGAGACCCAGTCAAACTTGTTGAAGAAATCAAAAGAAAATATAGCTTAGCTCTATAAATCTAAGTTTACTGTGTGATCCAAACATAAAACAGTCAAAAAAGATCTTGAAACTAGAAAGTTCCACATCTGTGCTTTGTCTATAAAGAAATTTTACCAGTTATGCTGGAAGACTAAAGTGTTGTAATTCTCCATTGAGATTCTTATCCCAGAATATAAGAAGCTGTTTCATTTTAGGTTAGGATTCTGCTAAAGCTAACCTTAAATCCCACTCATATCAATTTATCTGTTAATAACCTAATATTACAATCTGTATATATATTGCAAACAGTATTAATGCTTTCACACAGACATGACTAAGTTTACAGTTGTCACTTGTATTCAATAAGCAGTAAGATGACAACAGTGACAGGTTAAACACAGGCAGCGCACGTAGAGAGATAACATCTTATTAAACCAAATAACACAGGTACAGCTTGTGTCTCCCTCCTCCTCCCTTGTCCATAAAAGCTGGTGTAACAGAAATATATTACTAATACCTATAAAAAACCCACTCTGCTTCACAGTATGATACCAACACCACTGCTATTGTTATCACAAATTAAATGTATCAATTAATTAATTCAAATGAGAAACTGATTGGAGAAAATGATAGCACTAGACTGACACTCAGGAAGACAGGCTTTACCTCAAATTTAGAGGCCATGTGCACACAAACAGTGCAGAGGCCGAGTTCTTTATGCCCCTTACTGGGTCATTAGGTAAGCAAAGTTGAAAAGATACAATAATGAATCATAGAGGAGAAAAAAAAAACATCAGAAGCCACAAAAGGTGAGAGACAAGGAAGGCTTGTGTCCCAGGCACCCTGCGCAACCACAGCACTCGCTCCTTGCCCACAGCCCTGTGAACAGTAAAACTAACTGGTGTTTAATGCCACTTTCATAGAGATCAAGAGAAAGGTATAAATGAAAGAAGAGAGAATATTTACCAATTAGATTAACCAGTTTAGAAAAATAAAACACCAAGGCAATTTGCTATGGCTTTTTAATTGAAAAAAAAAATAATAATCACTGGATTCCAGGAGAGAAGCATGAGCTGCAGAAAGCTAGACACAGCAGCAACTCCCTGCCCTACGTCAGATCTGGACAAGCAGGGAAGCCAGAGCATCTATATCAGTCAAGAAAGAAATACACGAAGAAATATACAACTCAGGAGTAAGGATACAGGAGCCAAAAGGAGAAGAAAGAACTCTATATAAGAGATTTCATTGTCAAGTGTCGGCAGAAGAAATTAAATGAGTCACAAGACAAGTTCCAGCTCTAAGGATCCCTGCACAATAGCTCCCTTTAATCAGCCAGGAGAAATAACGAGGCAGAGAAGGAAAAAGACAGTATGTCTTGAATGCACAGACCTGAATTCAATACGAAATATTCAACCAACAAATTCAGCCACTGCACAGTATGGAATAAACACTTCTTTTCGCTCAGTGTGAAATAAAAGATCGCCTTAGCATGGCTGATTGCACTGCACCCCTGACTGGGTGCTCTTACTGTGTGAATATTATCTGCAGGGGAACACACTTCTCTGCAGGCATTTGCCTGACTCTAGGAACGAAGAACTTACCATCTTTTCTCATCCCAGCAGAAGAAGCCACCTCAGACGAATGAAACACAATAATGGAAATATTAACAAAACGGGCCCAACAGCCACTGTATTTCTCCTCTTCCAGACCACGAAGCTGCGTGGGGAAAGCTACCAGGCAGTGACTCCTCTGCTTTATCTCCCCTCATTTACATCTTACACAAACAAGGCCACAATGACAGGGGAAGACATTCACTCACCCTGTACTTCTGAATATTTAATTGCTGGAGCACGAAATGACAGCTTCACACAACAACATTCCAGCAGGGGAAAAAAAAAAGTTTACCATGCCTTAAAAAGTCAGAAAGGGATGAGTATCTTGCTTTTCTGAGAATTGCTAGTGTTACCAGTGTCCTTCATAAAGGGACTTCACCCACACAAAGGGCAGGAAGCTTTAACATCGTGCCATCTCAAGAATGTGCCACTGAAGCAAGTGAACATGGAAGCTCTGATGGTAGCAAAGTTGACAGCATCCTCTGCTGGCAGCAGCAACAAAAAAAGCCCAGATTTTTGAGGAGTTCACACCTCCTGTGAAACACACCTCCCTACCACACTACCTCCCTAGACTACTTCTATGACCATGCTCAGAATCATCCTATGTTTTAATCACAATATACACAAAGGGAGAAAAAAAAAATCAGTGAAATACAGTACTCAGAGAAAATCCCATACTTAAAAGGAAACAACCAAAGACAGACTAGAAAAGATCATATTTTCTTTTCTGCTAAAATGTATTTTAATCTAAATTCCTATGCTTTTGGTCTCCATGCTATTGAAACAATCCATTACTGTACTTCCATTTCTGGGAAAGAGTTTGCAATAAATTTGTTTGCTGGGATTACAGAGGGTATCACTAGAAGTTCAAAAGCAGATGTTGGAGAGCCGTATTCAAAAGCTTGTCTGGAGAACTCCTCAGAAAGAAATGCAGTGTCTTACAGGAGTGCTCTTCTAAAGTTTGGATGCAGGACCATTCCTCACTTTGACACAAGAAACCATTTGCTCTCCTTACAGGAAACTAAGACTTAACACAGATTCACAATCACCAAGTATTCCACAAAACCAATCCTAAGAATTTCAGCTAATTTGACAAAGTCATACAGATAGAGCAAGTAAAATTAACAGAACGTGTTTGGCTGTGCCCTACAGACTTAAAACAAAGAACTAAGTCCTGCAAAACCCCTTAGTGGTTCCTGTTCTGTCTCAAGATTTGAAGGCTCTAATAAACTCTTGGCTCCCCGTCTGTCCAATTGGAGAATAAGATTCTCCTTTTCTTTATTTAACCAGTCTTTTAAATCTGTTTGAGAGAGCCTGGTGTGTTCACGGTAGCCTAAAGCATCCTTGATTTTCATAACAGGAACAAGAAGACCCATTTGTAGCAATCACTGCTCTAATTATTGATTGAATGACTTAACCTGTTCCTACAGGAAGCCTGAGATGTCTTTGATGGTAAACAGTAGGAAGCCACAAAGCAGTCTTATGCTGACTACAGGCTCAAGCAATAGGGCAAGACAGCATGCACACTTACTCAAAATCTTCAAATTCCAGATCATTTCCTTCTACGGATGGGCTTGAGTTCTCTGAAGTGGAAGAAGAGGAGGAAGAAGAGCGGAGACGGTTTTGTTGGTATCGCATCGAGCGCTGTCGAATACTGTCCCTCCGGGAAAGATACTGGATCATCCTCTGAGCATAATATGCAGCAGGAGACAACCTGAGCGAGAGACAGACATACAGACACTCGTTACACAAGTACAGAATGACAGCCAGCCCTATTTTTCCTTTTGAGCTCCAAGTGCCAGGACAGTAGCAGCATATCACAAAATCAGCTGTTTGCATTCTATCCATGAGTAAGACACAGTAAATAAAGAAAGTAACTAAAAGTAATTTTCCCTTTATACGCTACACTCCCACGTGATTCCCTTGCTGTGCAAACAGAAGCACTACACAGTACCTACAGACAAAAAGCTCATCCACAGCACATAGAAGTTTGCTTCTCAGGACTCTTTGGAGCCCGTTGTTTCATTTATTACCAGTTCACACAACTAACTCCAGCAAACAACCCTGGTAAGAATCAAGCTCACTCCCAACCTGAACTCTGCTTGCAATGCCAACCAGCAGCAGCCTTCAAATTAATATCGAAGGAAGGTGCCGTTTGCTTTGAGGGTACTTATGGAGCACCAGAAAATATCAAGCAGGAGAAAGAAAGGTTTAACAGCTTTGTTTAACTACTTTGTAATCCAAATGGTTGGGATTTCACAGGGTGGCAATTTCATCAGATCCACTAGACATATGTTAAGAGAAGCATTAAAAGCCTCCAGTACCACCTGAAAGAAAACCTTTTCCTCTGCAATTAACTCTTAACTTGCTCTCATGCATAACTTGGCCTTTGCATTAGCTATTACCCCTTTCCTTGATGCTAGACAGGTAAAAACATACTCTCTCTTCCTACTCTGCATATACCCATAGCTCCTAGCATGTGCTTTCTGTGACACAATTACTCAGTATTGAAGTCCAGACACCTCAAGCGCTTGAATAATCTTTAGCCGTATTTGGCTTAGATTTGAAATTTAATTTGAGGAGGCAGAAGGGGAGATGACAACAACCCCTCCCAAGTAATTAGACATTAAGTTGTCTATTGCTTGAGCTTCTGGCTCCCTCCCTACCCCCCACTTCCATATACATGTTTGCATTTTTATGATGCTGGGAAGTGCCAGCTTGACAACTTGAACTGAATAAAAGAACTAAATCAGTCTCTTTTCCTGCAAAGGGACCACAGGCAAGATAATGGAGAGAGCAGCCCTAATTTTTAATCTACAAATGAAACCGTGAACAGCTTTAAACAAAGAAAAATAAAACAAAAAACCATCAAATGAACAGTGAATTCTAGGGGATAGTCTGGAGAAGAAAATATATTCATTTGCAATCACAAAGAGAGGTAGCCTGCCTGCCTTACAGGAATGCTACCCATCTTCAGAACACAGTTTTGAGCTAAATTTGATTTACAGTGGACCTCACTGTCAGCCATGAAGACTCTTAAAGGATCCATTCAATTTTACAGTGACGGATACCACATAGCTCCACTGTGTGAAACTACAACCAGTAACAAAAATGCAACTCCATAATCGTCACTGATCATACGATTGTCAGAAGACTTTTTATTTTTTCTCCCTTCCAGAGCTGTGCTGATTCTATGGGAATGTACTGGGAGTAAGATTTTGCTTCCATATGGATAAGTTTCACATCCACAACAGCATGAGCAGCAAACAATCAGACCAGATCTGATACAAGTGCTCTGCTACTACCCCTAAAGTCATATTTCAATGGAAAGCTACATTTAATAGTATTTCTAGAGACTGCTCTCTGGAGTAGCATGAAAGAAATGTGCTAATTCAAGGGATGGATTGTTTTAATGGTGTTTTGGCTGCAGACACCCATCAAGGACATTCGATCTCCCATTCCACAATACATTCAGTGCGTATAAGGAAAAGAGAAGGTGACAAGAAAGATGGAATTAGGAGTCACATAGACACTAAGAGAGTCTTCCCCAAAGTAAACTCCCCGTACCCTACCAGGCTGCCATCCTGGTAAACAGGCAAGTTTAGTAGACAGACTACAGGCCCGGGGGTCTAAAAACTGATCTAAAACTGTCAATAAGCAGCAAAAGAGTAAGGGGAAACCACACGCTCAGTTTGTTTTGGATTCCTCCTAGACCTTTTATGCACTGTTCGATGAGTTAGAGCTGTTTGTGCTTACATAACGTGGAAGGCTGCACTGTACAAACACAGCACTTGTCCCTACTCCCCTGAAGACTTAATAGGCCAAGTATAAAAAAGCAAGGCACTACAGCAGTGCACTCATAAACGAGGAGTTGTTCTCTTTTTTGGCCTTTTCCATAAACCAAAGCCTCTGTGTACACCTAAAAATAAGTCTCCAGCATAGTATGTGCATACAGAGAAAGAAAGGAACAGAGAAACAAGGCAACAGTGGAATACGTGAGCAGTGATCTCAGCAGTCCAGCACTGCAATCACTGAAACTTTTTTCCTTTCCTAATATCACACCAAGGGTGAATTTTAAAGAAGGACGGGAAGAATGCATCTTTGCAGACATTCGGTCTTCTCCAACTATGCAGCACATCTCAAGAAAAAACACAGCGATACTCGTTAGAAGAACAAGAAAGAGTAGGCAATAAAGACTGGCCATAAAGGATGATGAGATGCCAGATTCAGCTTCTTGGCATCACGTGGAACGTAGACTGGACAGACTGTGAAAAAAGATTGCCAAATAGAAGACAAGAAGCTTACGTTTGATACACAGAGATAAAGGTGTGAGGGATAAAACACAAAAGGGCAGGGGAGAAACATATTTAAAGCAATGGGCTAAGGAATTAAATCTCTGCAGGTGAGTGCGTGCAGGGGAAAAAAAAAATAAATAATGTATTTGTCAGGCTGTATCTGTCTTTGGAATACAGTTATGACACAAATCAGAACCAGGGCCGAGAGCCAGCTTCAGAGATTTAACTGTCCTGAAGGGAGGAGAAGGTCGCTTTGCAGCATAGAAACACCAGTTAACATTAAACAAACCTCTTCAGATGACTCAGCTATTGCAGACAAGTGTAAACCAGCTCCTGACCAAAATTAGCCTAGTTGCTGGCTCAACACGCACCCGTCACAGCAGGCTGCCCGGGCCACTTCTCTCTCCCCTGTCCTTCTAACAAAGCAGGGGCAAAACACAAGACAGGGGTTATCAGTAATCCTTACACCAAGTTTGCGTTCACGGGACAGCAGGCTGCGTTTGACAACACCCCAGGAGGTAAATTAACCTAGTCTGAGGTGACTGGGCCCCATTTACCAGAGCAGATGGTTCAGAGGAGGAGAGGCCACACTGCCACAAAACTAGGCAGGGAGTGGGAGAAAGGCTGCACTGCAAAAACCAGAACCAAACAGCTTCTGTCTCATCCAACCACCACATCATCAGGAGACAGTGCATTCTCTAGGCACCCAGTGCTGCTGGCTGGCCAGTGAGAAGTGCAACTGAGGGAAAGATATGTTTTGCCACCATCAGTAAAGTTCAAGTATCTTGCTTTAAATGGCTTCCTGAATAATAAAGATCAAGCTACTACAGTGTCCTCGGCTACAGCCAGATATCCAATCCAGCTGGCTGTATTTATGCACAACATGAAAATATTAATTTATTTTTTTTTTAACACAAAGGCTACTTCTTTCCACCCTCCCCCTTTTTAGTATCTTCTAAGGAAGCAATTTAAAAAGAAAATTAAAAAAAATCACAAGACCATCATATGGAGAATGTCTAGAACTAGTTCCCCAAGACAAACACAAGAATTGATGTATCTGCACCCAAGAGCACTGTGCCCAAGCTGTGCAGACCCTCAAACTTCCTAACATTTCAGACGTACTGACACTACCCATCAACCCTGGCTTGATGCTGATGGCCAGGATGTTGACTGACATTACAGCTCGCCTCTAAATCACTTTAAAACATGTCTACTGACCGAGAGGCATTACCTGATTGGTGTCATTCATTCCCTTGGTGATACCTACAGTGGCATACATACCACCAGTCCTTGAGCTGAAGGCAATGCTGGTAGCAGCCACCAACTTTTGGTTGCTTCCATTCCACTTAAGCCTTCAACTTACAGGCAACATTCGGCCTGAGGGTCTCCTTCCCAGTAACTTTCTAGCAGCTTAATTTTTTTTTCCTAGAGATATATCTATCAAATACCCTTGTGATGCTTTATTTAGGCAGTCTGGGAGCATCTTTTTGAGGATTTCTATTAAAAAAAAAAGTTATAGGTGTTCTTTGATGACAGCTTTATCAGATTCCTCTGCAGACTGTTTTCTGAAAGTACATATGGAAACTGTGGAGAATGACAGAACAGCCAAGCTGACCTTAGAGAAGTTCAGCAAGGCCACTGAGACAGACTGCTGCAGTCTACAGCGGAATAGTCATTCTAAATCTGAAGGAACTTAAAAAAAAAAAAAGTTTTTCCTGCCTCCCTCCTGACCTACATTATTTAAATATAGCTCCGTTACAGATAGTAGATGCAGAAACAAAACTAACATAAAAATAAATTCTTCAAATTACAGAGTTTTAAAAAAAAACAACAAAAAACCCCAAAGCCCCAAACAAACTCCATTAGAGACAACTAGGTCTTAAGGAATCATAGAATGGTTCAGGTTAGAAGCGACCTTAAAGATCATAGAGTTTCAACCCCCCTGCCATGGGCAGAGGCACCTCCCACTAGACCAGGAAGTATATATATTTTTAATATATATTTAAACACACATACACACATAGATGTATGTTTATTTCACCTTTGTTTCACTTTTCCACTTTGCTATTTAAGAACAGCTGAAAGTCATAGCTTTCTGCTACAAAATTAGGATGTTACAGAAAAAACTCAGAATGCAATAGCACTCCCGTTAACCACATCCCTGATTTTGAAAAAGTTAAAGGGATGGTTAAAAAGATCCTACAAGCCTAGCACGCCAGTAAGGTTTATGGAGTAAGACTGATCTTACCCCACTCAAACTCCCAGCTCATGCCGATTATGCATTTATAAATCTCATCCCCTGAAAAGGACTGACACTTACTGGAATAAATTAACACTCTTAAAAGAAGTTTCCAAAACTCAACTTTTCTTTTAAAGCTTCTTATAAATTCAAGCTACTATAGTTTCTACCACAGCCTAGAAACACTTGGACTGTCACATGAAGAGCACTGTATCAGTTCAAAAACGGCTTCAAGTAGAAAAATATTTTTGACAATGGTCCTTATGCTAGGCAATGTCTCAGGCAGTGATCCTTTTTCATACATCTTACTGGGTTTTATCATAGCAGACACCTGACACAAGGGGGAAAAAAACCAGAATTCAGTAACCTAGGCAGACACTCCTTTTCTTTTTCAAGAGGCAGCTCCCAGAGAGCCAGAATCAGTTCTTATAATCACTGCTCAATAAATCTGCCTGCTTTGGGTTACACATTCCAGAAATAAGGCATGGTGTGCTTCCAGCCATTTAGCAGCTCTTGGCATTCATAAATTGACCTGAATGTAGTAACATCTTTTAATTAGGATTTGTAAAATATAATTTTCGTCTTTCCAGGTAAATCAATCCCTTTACCTGCCATTTAATCAATTGCCATTTAGAAAGCTTTTAAATTTATCAGCATCATTCTGACATGCAGTTGCCAAGACCTTCTGCAGTTACCCAAGTTGGTTTCCCAATGACCTTACATAAAGGTAGCACAGTCCACCTTACTTTCACCTCGCTAGTTTTATTTACATCTTTCCTGAGCCTTTGAATTATCTTTACAAAGCAACTTTCTTTGCAATAAACGGGGAATAAAAAAAAAAAAACAAAACCTAATATAGGATTTCACCTCTACGAGGCCTTATCTACAGAGACAGTTAGGAAGGAGCTATTTACCAGCATAGTTATACCATGTGGCCAGGCTGAAATATACTGGTTTTTTTCAAAACTTGTACTTAGAGCATGAGGTGTATAAAAATGCAGATTTTGTTGTTAATGATGCAAAAAAGAATGAGATTTAAAAAAAAAAAAAAAAACAACAACACCCTCCTTCAGCAACTTAAATATTTAATTTTCATACACTGGTGCTTCTGTACTGTCCTTTACGATAAATCCTAGTAGCCTTTAAAACATGCAGCTATGCCAGAAGTTCCTTAAGAGGCTAAATAAGATATATTCTACACTTACTGAAATTTCTTCATTCATGGTTTTGTTAAAACCATCCAAAGAAAGCTTATTTGTCACGATTTATTCTTTGAAAGCTTCCAAAGCTGCTTGCCATTCACGATTCTATCATTTCTTGTGACAGAGCCTGTGGGTCACATTATCCCATCTGTTCTTTATAATACACTAAGCAGAAATCGCAAAGATCACTCTTTTCCATTTTTGATAACTCTGCCATGTTTGCTTTTTGTAGTCCTCTGAAACACTCCCACATTTTCTGGAGATGAAGCAGCACTACAGGTGTTTCTATGTCTAATGTCAATGATTCATGACTCTTCAGAAATAACTGTCAGTATTTTGTTCTTAGTTAAGTATACTTAACGTCCTGGTTATGCTCTCTCATACAGATAAATTAATGGAGAAATTCCACTCTTCCAAGCATGTTGTCTGCTCATATTAGCTCCTAACTGCCTTTACTGCATTCTCCCTCACTCCTCAATAGACCATTTGTTTTTCTTCATTTTTCTTCAGAAGTGATTTCAAATTTATTGATATCATCTCATTTACTGTTGGACCTGCTTGCCACCTAGTGTTCTCCATCCCAAATGATTTCAGGAATCCCTATGTGCTTACTTAACAGCAATTTCTTCCCCTTTTCCCCATTTTCTTTCAGGCTTAACAGCATCTTCTCATTTGGTTTGCACCCTGCCCCCATGGCAAGTCATTGAGAAGGAGATGGGCCCAACAATAGAACCATTCCTAAAGGATTCAGTGTGTTATACCGAAGTTATGCTTTTGTCTATGGAACTTAAATACCTTTAGATTGCATTTAGCTCTTACCTGGCTGGATCTGGGTAGATCGGGTGTTCCCGGGACCCCGCTCCATCATAGCGAGATAATGAAATGAGGGAAGACTCCAGCAATCTCCTAGAAAGGAAAAACAAATGACGAAGTCAAGGACCATTCAGACACATCCCTCCTGTTTACGTCCTACTTTCTGAAACCTCTTAAGACTATTTCTATCATCAATGCAGAGAATTCTGCAACATACTGAACCATTCACTGATGGCCTAAGTGTTTTCACTCCACATCTATTTAAAGTGTAATATTTTCACTGCACATGAAAAAGAACACCTCGAGTAAGGAAGAAGAGTGGTCCCCAACCCGTTTCCAAATTTCGAGAGAAAGATGCAGATACTACTTCTCCTTGGGAGACAAGCCATCCCTATTTGTCAGGTCTATAAACACTAACGCTGTGTTGGCCATCTGTCAAATTCTTACCTACCCAAAGGTGGCTACACAGGGAACAGGCCAGGGAGCATGGGACAAAGAACACAGCTTGGCATGTGGACTTTAAGGGCACAGCTGGTGTTTATTCACAGTAAGATATTCAATCTTAGCCTCAATGCTCAGAAAGAGAGGTTTTCAGCTACAAAAAAAAACAAAAACCACAAAAACAACCTTCATTTCCTCTGTACCTTAATCAGCCACAGGGAGAGATACCGAATATTCACTCAAGAAGTAAATGTATGCAAATGCAGCCAGACAGCTTGAATATGTGAGAAGCGAGTCTGAGTCATGAAAGCAGCAGCATCAAAAGTATGTAGCAGGAACATGTCCTCCATCCTGGCTTCTACATGCACCTCTAGCTTCTTGTCATAAAGCAGAGGACGGCATTGTTTCAAGAGTGACTCATTCAAGCCTGTCGCAGCCATTAGATTAACAAGAGAGATGATTTGGGGCAGGCGTGGAAAGTGGAAAAATCAACCACCAAAGTTTAGAAGGCTGCTGAGTTCCCTTTCAAGTCTTTTCGTCTCAGAACTCCTGCTAAATTTTCTTTTCAAGTCTTCCTAACTTAAATGAAAACTGTTTTGGTTTGCAAGTCAAAGAAGTCCAACATCACATCTGTTCTCTTCACATACATAATTGCTGAGAAAGATCTGAACCTTTAGGTCTTAGCCCCATGCTCCTTATTTGCAGTTAGCATTTGGAATGCAGGACAGCAAGCATCAACACAGGAAGCAGGAAGAAGGACCAGATATAATCCATACCCAACTTCCCATTTCTAGCCAGATATAGACAGTAGAAATGCAAATGAGACATGTTTTTTTTCCAGCAGCAGCTCACCCATCAGGATGTCAATACAACTTTTCACTGCCTTCCACCAATTTTTTTTTTTTTTAATTTACTTCAATTTTACATTATAAATCTAGAATACAGAAAACAGCAAGAGATCACTCCAGTTGCTTGGCAAGGCACGTGTCAGCTCGAGAGACTCAGTACTTGCTGCAAAGCACTGGGACTCTACAGAAGGCAAGAAATCCTGTCCTCTCTGGCGTGAAGTTGCTTGGCAACCATTTGTCTTACTCAAGAACAGTTATTAAATCTCTTAAACTTTAAGATGAATTACTTTCCCAAGTTACTGAGTCAAAAGCTCTAACCTTCAACACTGCTAGATAAGAGGAATCCCTTGGCTCCCCACACTCCCATCCTGCCTTACCAAACCCTCTTCTCCAGCTCCAAATACCCAAGTCAATATATGCAAAAGCAGCTAATCCAGAACAAACACTGCAACAGCTTTATGAGGTATACCTGATGTCCTATACCTATAGAATAATAGAATGGTTCGAGTTGGAAGGGACCTTAAAGATCATCTAGTTCCAGCCCCCCTGCCCTGGGCAGGGACACCTCCCACCAGACCAGGTTGCTCAAAGCCCCATCCAACCTGGCCTTGAACCCCTCCAGGGATGGGGCAGCCACAGCTTCTCTGGGTACCTGAGGTATACTTATCACTGCTTCACCTATAAACTGCTTTTAAGCCTTTGGGGTGGGGGCAGACAGATGAAAATTAGCAGGAGGAATATTCTACCAATTCAGTCAGCTGGCCCCTTTCTAAACCATTGGCTCAGAGTTCAGAGACTGGGTTACTGCCACTGCAACGCCAACGTGCTTTTTATTAGTCCACTCCTCAGAGCTGCCCGGATGTGCCGAGGCTGTCACCCTGTTGGACCGTCCTGTCTAATCACTGGACTTAATCAAGGAGAAATCCTTAAGAAAGAATCCCAACAGCACACAGAGCCTGACATGGCCACAACCCTAGAAACAACAGCTGCCTCCTTAGAGGTGTGAGCAACCTACACACAACCCAAGTGGCTTGTTTGATGCCATTTCCTGCAATGCCTACAGTGTCCTCTTAATGTGTACACACAAATAATCATCCGACTCACTATCTCTGTCAAGTCTTGCCACCCTCTTTCCTGACCTTTCAGGGTCTATCCACTAAATGACACAGCAATATCAGAGCCACAAGAGAAGATGAGCAGTATGTGCTGCACAGCTCAGCAGGCTCTGTTAGAAAGGAGTCTCCAGGTATTCTCCAGCCGTGTTTCCCTTCTCACCTTTGGAGAGGCTGGGAGCTGGCCGAGAAGAGCATTGAATTAGAGGGATCACCTTCAGAAAGCAGCCAGCAGCTGCGCTGAAGGAAATCAAAAAAGGTATACCAACCAGGGGGCACCAGAAGGGTGTGGAAGCAGGAGCAGGGCACACGTTGTAGTCACTTGGTATAGGTCTGCCAGGAGTCCTTCTGCTTGGCTTACGAACAGCACTTCAAGGAATCTATACTCCATCTGATCCTTGAAACAAATACTTGAAGAGCCTTGCTCTACCAGGTACCTGGCACCTCACATGCTGCTGCTTCAGGAGCACCTCCTGCACCAGAGGGGCTCCCTAGGAAGACCAGCAGTCGTGGGGTGCGGGGAGCAGGATGACAAACACACTCCGTTAAACAAAGTCCCCAGGACCCTCTCAGAGGCTGCGCGGCCCCATGTTGAACGGTCTCGGCTAAGACCACCTTTCCAGCAGAACCTTCCAAGCCTGCCAAGACCCAACTCAACTCCTGCACTCTCTCACACTGAGGCACACAAGCCATACATTAGGGCCACGCTCAGATCAAGCGGACAAACATAATTCAGTTAACAGCAACTGCTGAAAGCTGTAGCTGTTTTTAAGCCGGATTGGTGGTTCTTAATTGTCCTACAACTGCGCCCTCTCAAATCACAAAGCAAACAGGTGGATATAAATATATATAGTAAGCAAGAAAAAAACCACAAACAAAAAACCAAAACAAGGCAACCTGCAATCTCATGAGATCCAGATGGACTCTGAGCTTAATGCTCGAGAGAAAAACAATATCTGTACTGAAACTAGAGTACTAAACACAAATAAAATCTATTATTTAACTAATTCATTCTCAACTGAGCCCTTGAGACCCAAGTTACAGATCCAAATGCATTTGGTACTGACAAATGGGTTCAATAATAGATACGCTGCTATAATCATCAATAAAGTGTCCCATCTGTGACACTGATAGTGTAACCTACTGTCCCCCAGGAAGGCGCAGAGAAATGTTTTTAAAGTAACTCATGCTGTAGTCTATCAAGTCTTAGTTGCCACATTCATACCTTCTGCCACCCAAAGCCCCAGAAGAGACACAGACCATTTATTGTAAGTAAGCCCAAAGTATAAGGTAGCCCAATATCCTACCACAGTAAATGCTCAAGTTGGGAGCAATTCTGTTAAGGAGGATAAACATAATTCATAGACGAATAGAAGCAGCTCTGCTACAGGGAACTGCTGGCCACTAAACACCTAAGTTTCCAACAGAGAAGCACGCAAAGACAGAACAGAAATGCATATTGCTTGCATCTCCTTTTGAAATGTTTCAGTAGATCATGCTTGACTCCTGAATCCTTTCTGCAGCTTACAGCACCCTCTTCCTCTCCCACACCATCTCATTTTTGCTACCCAGATACATAACAGGCTAACACTAGGCTCTGTGGAAGCAATTGCTCCACTATCTCTGTCTAGACAATATGAAATTGTCACAAATGACATCTAAAGTACAATTAGCAGAGAAACTGCAATTTCCTCCCCCGCTCACAAGGAAAAAAAAAAGTAAAAATCACACATTATCATCCTCCAGGTTGTCAGTCAATGCTGCAAGGATGAAGATTAACTCTGCTCACCCTGAGAGATGCTTCTGGCCCAGCTTGCTAAAATAGGAGGAGGGGGATTGTAGTTTTTTTGTTGGTTTATTTTTTTTTTTTATTAAGAAACTACTACAAGAAGATATAAATTGCCTCTTGTTGAGCAGCATTGAGATCTCAGCAGATTCCTTTTCTGTCAGGCATCAGCAGCTATGGAACCGCCGCTCTACACTCGCTCTGTTACCTCCAGCCTGCAAACAGCAGCAATCGCTTCCGAGAAGGGGGAAAAGAAGGAAAGCCCAAGGTACAGGACACCTTTGGACACGGGAGAGAGAAAGGGGAGTGCATGCACACAAGACACGATGAGCCAAAAAGGGAAATTTCTCAAGAATGAAGCAGCTAAATGCCAGAAGCTGCAGCTCGAGGGGGAAAAAAAAATAAAAAAAAATAAAAAGAGTCATAAAGCAGCCTGCTCGCAGCGCATCAGCCATTGGACCATACCCACACCCTCCCCACGGGGGCGAGGATCACCACCAAAAGCCTCTTGGGGACGGAGTGATTCATTTCGGCAGGCTTTAAAAAGAGACTTAAGAGCAGCAAATGTAACTTCTCAGTAATAGTTTCTCATTCCCACACCACCCATCTTTGATTTCCCACGGCAGCGGGCACGTTCCCGGGTAGCGCTTGCTCCAGGCAGCGCCCAGGGAAGGGCTTTCCTCCCCATCCAGAAGGGAGGCACTAATGAACAGCACCGAGGCTGAGCTTCCTTAAAATCAAAAGGGTGCCTAGTCAGCTGCCATCCCCCTGAGCCGGTGCTGCACACCAGTGTAAACCAGTAAAATGAAGCAAGCACCCCTGTCTCTCCCAGTCTCAGCCTTTAGCTACGAAGAGGGTTTAAGACAGAGCAATTCATTGTGATCCTTTGAAGGAGAAGTATATTGACAGCTCTGGCGGCTTCTGTGAGCTTCCTCCTCTGGTTTTATATCTTCCCTGGGAAGGGCTTTTATATTCCCTACTGCCCATTTGGAGGTGAAATCACTGCACTGCTTCACATTACATCCCTTTCTCAGCTCTCCGTATTGCAGCCGGCAGACAGTTCCCACCACCGCTCATCCCTACGGATGCGCTCCCGTAGTTCCTCATAGGAATGTAAAGAATAGCAACAGTTTAAAACTAGATTCCCTTACAACAGGGCAACATTTAACCTAAAGATAACAAACAGGCTGAAGCCTGAAGACAGCTGAGCGTTCTCCAGCTCCCCAATAACACTGTTACCCTCCCTCAAATCCTAAGCGCAATTATTAACTGTTAACAAGCCCAATTAATTCTTCTAGATTAATTATAGCTTCAATAGAACACTAGAAAACTATCCTAAACAAAAATCTCAACCAAACCAATCCACTGGCTTTCCCCCCCCTTCCCTTTTCAGAGAAGAATAGGGAAAAATTATTTCAGACATCTCTGTATTGCGTTGCCTACAATTTCAAAGAGCAAATTGAAATCACATAAGCAGAAACCATCAAGCATTTTGTTCCATAGCTTCATTTTCCATGAAAATTTTGTAGTTCTTGTCAAACAGAAAAACACTATTGCGATCACCAGTTTCACATTCAAGCTTAAAATAAAATAAAAAAAAAGCAATCAGTATGCAGTTCTAAAGATTGCCTGAAAAGATGATTTCTAAAATTAATCCATAACATAATCTACTCCAATACCTCTAAGCTAACATTTCTAGACTGTTTCAGCTTTCACATGGTTACGGTTCGACTGCAGTTGGAGGCAGTTGGAACCATCTACAAGAAATAAACCTCTGCTTTCATCTACTGCTGATGAAAACCTCAACACTCACTTCTGCACTTCTCGGAGTTAGCTCCTCCACCCCCTCGTTCACATCTTTGCCATACTCGTCCTCACCAAGGTGGCTGCCTTTCTTAAGGGTATCCAAGCCCTGCTAGGCATTCTTTTCATCACTTTTTTTTTTTTAAAGTTACTCCAAATAACGAATGCCCTTTGCAAGAAAATTTCCTTTGTTTAGGGAAAACAGTGACAGCAAAGATGTGATACGTGATCACAGACAAGTTCCAAACATGGTGTTTCTAGAACACTTTGGCCTCTTTGTGAGAAAGAACTTGTGCTAACTCTGAAGGGCAACCAGGGACAGACAGAGAAGACATCCTTCCCAGCTGGAGGTGTGGAGTTGCCAGAGAAGCAGGTTTGATACAGGACAGAAGTTAGCACAAGAAAACATCTTCACCGATTCTGGGCAAGAATCCTGTCGAAAACAAGCTGTAAGGATTTCTCAGTCAGAAAACAGACAGCGTGTCAGGTATTCAGCCAGGACGGGAAGGAGTACATTTAGGAAGGAGAGCAGGGAAAAGGAGCATAATTACACAAAAAATAAATAACTGTAGGTAAGAGTTCAAACATCAGAAACAATCACTAGGATTTGAGTTCTCCTAATCTTGTGATTGCGGGGAGCAAAGTTTCAAGAACATGGTTAACCCTTTAAAGTTTACCCACTTCAGTTTATCCAGAAAGTAATACCTCACGATGAATTACACTATTCCTGCACCTCTGCTCTTGCACTAGGACTTTCAACTTTCCTGATGCCCACAGGAGCTACACAGCACCTTTGGAGCTCATCATAGGGAAGGTCAGTGGTTCTGAGGAAGATGACAGATTTATTTTTTTTTAAGTGGACCCAAGGTCACACTGTTAATCTATTACTTCACCTGCTGACAAAGGCCATGCATCAGAACAAAAGGTGAGTGAGTATTATGCAGAGGTCCTCATCATACAGCGCCCAGGGAATGAATAATGTGTTATTTCACCAGGCCAGAAGCAGCACACATCCACGATGGACACTGAAAGGGCCAAGAGCAGCTATGGCAGCATTGATTAGTTTGGCAGTAACTCCAACATGAAAAGAACGGTGAAAGATCTTGCACTTTCATTTTGCAGGGGCAAAACTTGAGGGGCAGGGAGAGAAGAAGAAACTCAAATCAGCTCAAGCAATCGCATGTGCTATTTTGCTCCACAGCGGCAGTTTTACACCAGCGCTCAGAATGGGGCAGGCACCTCAGCCAAGCTGAAGACAGACATCACGTTCCTCCACCTAGACCCTTAACGACATGTGATTATATCAGAAATTCAGCTAGAGGGAATCAGTTCCTAGTCATCATGATTATGATAACAGGCTGGAAAACATGGCCAGAACATAGTCAGCCTCAGACAACAGCTTTACTCTTCTGAGGGTTTTTCTACCTACCTTCATATGTGTAATGTCTGTTTCGAATTCTCCTTGTTCTGGGAGTTCCTAACACCACAGACTGTGTGGACAGCAGAAATCTCTGCTTACCCACGCACGCAGATCTGCGTCAGTTTCTGGGAAAATTACATAGGGCTCCTGCTTCTCCATAGGGAATTGAAGAGGAGGTGTCTTTCCTGAGGGGGCAGAAGCCTTACCTTTATCTCCATAGGCTTCTAAGGCTATGCAAACAGAGGTCCCACCACACGTCAATCACTTTCTTTAAAATGCTCTTGCTCAGACTAGAGTTATGAAGAGAGTCAGGGCAAAAGATGACCAGCCGGGCAGTTCAACCACTCACCCCAGCCCTCCCACTTCAGGAAAATAAGGGAAGGATTTCATACTAATTCATTTCAAGCAGAAAAATGAGTCAGTTTCCTGGCAGATAATGAACCCTGTTTATTCACAGCCTTCAGTTCCAGCAGGTGCTTTCTCAAGAAGAGCAAGGGAGGGGGTCAGTTACATCATCACACAAACAGCCATTTGGTGCAATCAGTTAAATATGTATGTGGAAAATGTTTAAAATGCATGTTAGCTATTCAACAGACCAGAACAGCTCAACTGGAGAAGTCTAGAGTCATCAGTATTTTGGTTACAGTTATATTACTGAGTCAGATCACAGGTCCCTCCTTCTCCTCTTGCTCCAAGCCCAGAGAGTAGATGGATGCTGCTCTACTCCAAGTTCTCCAGCTCCAATTCTCAAATAAGGAGCGAATAATTGGATGGGGGCACTTTGTCCCCAGGCACACCATGCTGTCTGCATCTATAAAGAGCGTAAAGAATGAGTGCACGCACACAGTATATGTAAGTGACTGCACATCTAACGATTAGGGACTTGTATTGGCATAAAAAAAGAGGGACACTACACTGCCAACATCTCCAGCTCCTCCCCACGCACAAGAAAGCTACACAGAGCTGTTATTTGAGCAAGCAGGCCTGAAATAGAAGGTCCGAGGGCCTGCCCACAACTTGTTTCTTGGCAAAGAAAAATAAAACAAAACTTAGAGATTGTTTTAACATTGCTTATCTGAAGCCAGATGTCCTTCAAACCGGGGCACCAGACAACAAGCTCTAGGAATCAGAGCTAGACAGTTTAAGCACGTCAAAGACCACCATTAATCATAAATTGAGCATCATTCCCCAGACAGAATACAAGTACACGAACTCAATGGACATAAGTAAAAATTGGGAACAGGAGCAACTGTTCCAGGTCAAGTGAGGTTGTGTGGACATGTCGCCCACCCTGCAGCACTTGGATCAGGAGGCCACAGGGAAGCCATGTGCAGACAGCACAGAAGACAGACAACCTAACAAAGGACAGCTTCCAAGAGAGGGAAGCTATTCACACTTCTCCCCTGTCCGTAGGAAAGCTGAGAACTGAGATGTTTTATGGTATCCTCAAATAGATACCCGTTTGAAGTCAGCCGTCTTTCAACTTCTAAGCAATCTGTGTTTAGCTAATATCTTTGTTGCACGGTCATCTCATGCAGGCTTTTCACAGAAGAAATTAAAAACAAAACCCAAAACCAACCACATAACCCAACTCAAAAGCCAAAACAACCCAACCAACTCTAGATCCCATTACTCCTCAAGTAGAAGCAAAAAAGTAAGCCAGTTTGGAAGCATGTACCTTTTCCAACCTCATTAAGACACATCGCTGGAATCTAATTTCAACAAGTTCCCTTGCTGCCATGCTGGAGCAGGCAAACACAAAGCGAAGTCCCAGAACAATCCCATAGACAGACACCTGCAGGAAAACAGATCTCCATTGCCTGGAGGTTGCAAAGAAACAAAGTTTACCTATTTCTTTTACAGGTACACTCCTCAGTGCTAGGCCTGGACTATCAAAAAAAAAAAAAAACCAGAGGTGGGAGAAGGGGAGAGGTTTGGCTAGGGAAACATCATGAAGGTATTTGAGAAAGCAAAGTTATTTCTACACCTGCTTTATTTGCAAGCCAAGCTGCTACAAGAGCAACATGGGGAAGAGAAACTCTTTTCACATGCTACAGTCATTGCTGTGTATTTAAATTCATGCCAAGAAAAAGAAAAGAAGGCTTAAGCCTTTCTGCAACTTTGGTGGAGACTGCACATGCTCATCTTTCCAAAGTACTCAGGGAAGCTCAGCAGCGGGGAGTGACCTCTATTAGTCACTGCAAGAGAGAAAGCACATGGTATCATATTTTCCCTGCACCAACGCTCAGTAATGAAGTAAGAGGGCTCCAGCAACCTTACGTTATGCTTAAATTAGGAAACCAGCAAAGGCAGGGAGAGGAACCTTTATGCAAGAAAATAGGCACCTCTTGCACTTGCTCTTCTACGTAATTACCAGCGTATTTAAGAGCTCTAACATCTACCATTGTCAGTAAAACAAAGTCAGAAGGCTGGGTCTGGGAAAAAACCACAAAGGTGGAAGGGTGGAGCAATAACCTCAGAGCTCACGTAGACATCAACCGACCACGTAGATATCATGGCAGCCTCTCCTACAGCTCAGGCTGTGGTTACATTCTCATGATAGAACTAATTTGTAGTTTCCATTTTCAGGAAAGACCAAACAAAGAACACTTGCCAAGTTTGTCCACAACCTGCACATCTCACCCATCATCACAGCTAATTATCATGTCTAAATGTTTGTGTCACCTTCAGATTATCACTTCACTTTATGTTTGGCACTGATAAATTAGGTCCTCATTCATTCCTGTGTGTACAGGCTAACATTTCCAGAAATTGTTGCCCCATCCCACATTTTTGGCCTTCTCCCATCAAGCCCCTCTTCCCAACCACCAAACTGAACCTCTTGTCTCTGCTTGCAAACACCTTCATTACTTCTATTTACCCCATTGTTCCTCCCTAACTACTAACTATCACCATCATTTTCAAGAATTGTAACAAGCGTCTTCATAATTATTTCTTACCTAGCCTGAAAACAGCACAGCATAAACTTTTCCAAAACTATCACATTACACATAGGGGCTAAGATGTTGCCAGAAAAATCTTTTTTCCACGGCACAGGTAAGTTCTACACACCGTAAGTTAAACAAAACACTGAGCCCAAACCACCAATGCCAGGACACCTGGCTAGCAAGGTTTCCACAAGCAATGGGCCTGAATGTAAGGGATGGGGAGATATTAATATTGGGTAAGTCCATTTAGATTTGGCATAGGCCATGTCCTCATTGATGTGCGGTCTGAGCGTAGCGCTGCCTCTCTTCTCCACAGCTTGGTGGTGTGCCCTCCTCCTGCTCCAGTCCCCCTTTTTCAGTGAACTCAACACTAGAGACTAAACACTTGAATAAGCAAGCCACAACTGCTGTAAGCAATTAGGAAAATTAGTTCCCTCTCCCTAAAAAAAAAAAAAAAAAAAAAAAAAAAGGAGTAGCACTACCCTCTTCTCTTATCTTGATGGTAAATTTCAGTCACAGAACTGTCTCCTAGTAGGCAACTCTGTACCCATGGCAGGGGGCCAGGAAATGTTCTGGTTGTTTTGTTTTCAAGGCTAGGATATGAGTGACATGCACCTTTTCATTCAGTGCTCTGCACAGCGAGAAAGCTACACCAGAAACCAATATATGCAGAGATCTGAAGAGTCTGGTCATTTAAATCAAAAACCAAAGCAGCACATCAGAAGCTCAGGCTCCAGCAGGAACTCAAGAACAGGCTGTAAAAGCAACTATACTCTTTTCCATTTTACATACAGCACTCACCATTGCTGGGCAGGAATGGGAGCGTTCCTACCCCATCAACCTACTTGTTGACTGGTCCCAGTTTGACCACAAGTCAACACCACATCTACAATCTAGAACTGGAAGAGGCATCAGCTCTCGGCTATGAGTAAGCCATGTCTATTTGCATCCGGAAAAAAAAAACCAAAAACCCAAACATACTCACAGCCTTCTCATAGAAAAGCCTAAAAATTTAGGTAATAGTTCAAGGCATACTTGAAAAAGAAAATAAACACAGCCCCCTGGAAAAAGAGACCACCCAGACCCCAGTCAACACCTGCCAAAGGTTCCTTCAAAAAATAAGCCCCCACATTATGGGAGTCTTCTGAGGAAGGATGAGCAAACATTGAAATGCAAACAAAACTTTTGAGAAGGCAGACCACAAAGAAAAGTCTGCTCCAGGCCTGGTAAAGCAATGAGCAAGGAGTCCAGACAAATTCTGCAAAGTTGGTCTTTTACAGCTCTAACTCGGGGGCATTTGCAGGTCAGAAAGACAAAATACCAGCTTTACCTTGAGATCCACATCTGTCCCTTTCAAACCTTTACAAAAGCCAGGAGGATTGGCTGCTCCCTTGTTTGCATTCTGTATCAGAGCCATTTCCCCCCAGGATCCCCATTCAGGCCTTTCCCCAAGCACTGAAGAATTTGCAAATGCATTGTAACTGAGGAGATAGCTGCAATTTAGGACTGGGGGCGGGTGGTGGTCCTCAAGATACCTTCCTTTCTTTGTATAAGATCTCGGAAACTCTCTGCTTCAGGAAGGAGACAAGGAAAGCAAGGAGCAGAAGCAACATTACCCCCTTGTGGCAGAGAAGGAATATGGAAATAAGTTCTGAGAAATCCAAAAGGGAACAGACTAGGTGTTTCTTTTCCTACCTGTTGTATGTACGGAGAGCTACGTGCTGCCAGCAAGACCATCAAGACTGAATAAAGACATGAGCTGGAGTCACTGTCCTGCCCGGACAGGTGAGAATGGTACCACCGCTTCCAACCTGGTGTTACTTCAGGCCTTCACATGCCTGACCAGAGCATGGAGGTCCGCGTTTGGCTAACGGGTGAAACCACAGGTAGAGCATTTATACCCTCCTAAGGAAAAGGCAACACAACCAAACTCACTCACAATGTATAGCACCAATGATTTGACCACATTCATAATTCTACGGTTTTCTCATCCCACCTAGACAGAAGTCCCAGATTGCTACGTGCCACGCAATCTTAGCTCAGGAAAGAAGATGGGGTTCACATTGCGCAGCAAAAATGCAGGCAGAAAGGACCTCAAGCCTCAGACAAGAGCTGGCAAAATAAAAAGACAGAAATTTCACCCTGGAGCCTGTTACACGGTTCCAAGGAAGGCAGTCTGCACGTGTCACCTGTGCACACTGCATACAACAGACTAACACACACCAAAAAGCAATGCCTTTGGTCAGCTGTGCAACTCCAGCAGGTCAATTATTTCCCCAGCACTGTGGACTCTGCACTTTTATACGCTCACAAAGAAAATGCAGGGAGTTTATACAAGTGTCCCCAGATGATATGAACTCCCTCACCTCACATACACTCCTTCCTACCTGTGTGCTTGATAAAACCATCACCCAGGATGGTTCAAAAGACATCCCAGATCTTCAGATAGACTACTGAAGTTATCCTGTCTGCCAAACTAAATAGGTGAGGCAAGGCAAAAACATTATGCATTCGTAAGACACAAGCACATAAATTACTCATGCCACAGCCTACAGAATTCGACCTCTGGAATGAGTGCAATGGAGTGGTTAGAGATGTTTAACATAATTGCCAGATAAAGCTTCTTAATGGAAGAATAAGGATAGTAAGTGTTTCCTCATGGAAACACAGGTTTCATGCAAACCCACCTGGCAGTGGGACGGAGCTCATCTTTCACTTGCAGTAATTCATTCAAATCTCTAATCAAAATCGACAGGTAAACAATATCAGAATTGCCCCCTTAGTATATTACAAGCAGCATTACTTCTGAACGCATAGAGGATGAGTTTTCATTTGTCTATTTTTCTTTTCTCCCTTCCTAGGGATTGTTTCACAGGATAAGTAAGGTCTGAAATATGTCATCAGGGCCACAGATGGTGCTTCTTGCCTCCATTCTAGAAAGGCTGTGGCCTGGGAGGTGCCATGCCAGAACCCAGAGACAACACTAGATTTAAAACCAGATTTTTTTCTTGTGAAATAACACAGCAGTTCTGTAGGTATCACTTGTGTCATATTAAAATAGCCAAAGAGGTGGCATTTGAATACCTGGCTCAGATTTATTAGACAGCATTGCACTGTACCTGTCATTAACTGATAAGCTGAAACATATTTCAGTGGAGACCACTGCTAGGATTTTACATATTTTATTTTATTTTTTAAGAAGGTGGCACTAGCTCCTCTCAAACAAGCAGCTGACAAGAAGAATCCTCTTTCATTCCCCCTTCAACTTCTCATTATCAACCTGAATTGGCCCATACAGCAACAATGGCTTAAAGTACTTACAGGATCTTTTCCCTCTCTAATACCACAGCATTAACACAGCACTTCCACAATCCATTTTTTAATTAACTGGAAGTTACAGAAAAATTAAAGTAGCTATCACCTGTTGCTCAGCTATCTTTCCTTCATCCAGATCTTGCCAATAGCACCAATTTTATGCAGCACATTTCGCATGACATTTCAGGGATTTCTGAGGCTCTTTTCTCTTTGATGTTAGAAGTGAGGCAAAGATAGATCCACAGGGGGAAAAAAAAAAAAATAATAAACCACCTCTACATTTGAATTAATGAGATCAGCCTGGGGAACCTCAGAAAAGCTGAAGCTCTGTCTCACCAACTTCTGCTTAAGGTAGACCATAAACCTTGCCCAATTTCATACCTCACCGATGCAGCTTCAAGCAGCACACACAGCTCAGGGCCCGTGCTGCTTCCAGGCCAAGCTGGATGTGACAGGACTGCTGGGCTGCCACGGCTCTCAGTGACACGTTCCTCCTAATTGAGGCGCCAGAGCTGTTAGTCAGGAATAGCTTCGTTACATGCTTATGAAGGCCTTCATGATTAGCCCAAGATAATTAGCCCAGCACCATCAGAATGAGCAGAATTCTCTCCCTGCCCAGCTGACACAGCTGCATCAACAGAATCCAAAGAACAGCCTTCATTAAACTACCTATTAACTTAATTGACTCTGTGTGGCAATGTCTTTCCAGCAACCTACTTCTCAGCCAGGCAAGACAAGTCAAGGAATGGATGCTGCCCATGGACAGGGAATGAAAATATACACAGGCAGTTTCCAGATGCAATTTTTATCTGAAGTTTTTCAGCCGGCCTTTGAATGCAGAGCTCAATTGCCCAATGAGGACATCTAATGGAGAGACAAAGAAGAACAGAATATAAAACAGGTTACAGGCAAGTACACGGATGTCCCCCGACACTAAGAACTAACCTGAGGTCCACAGGCACAAAATGACATTGATTGAGAGTGTGTACATAGATATCACTTGCACCCTCAGGCCTGAAGACCTACCTTCTCTCCTCTATTTCCCCAGCACTTTCAGCATTACAAAGTTTACATCTCATGACCAGTTTCCACCATCTTTGCGTGCTTCTGCAGCTGCAAAGGTTAATAGACGCTTTGGACTCTCCTGTGGAAGAGTGGTTCCAGCATTTCCCATTGTGGGAGCACACCCTAGGTCTGGGATACAAGAAGGCTGGATGTGGGGATGTTCCTTCTATGCAAAAATTAGCTAAGTGGGTGCTTGCTGACTTGTTATTGCTCTGTAAGGAAAAATATAACAGCTAATTTGAGAAGGACAGAAAACTACACCCGCAGGATACAGCTATCCCACATGCTGGCTTCCTTTTAAGGGGGAAGATTTCATAAAGCTCTTCACAAGTCCACCCAATGTGTACAACAGGAAAGGAAATTAAGTTTTACTTCAAGGAAATAACCATAAGCATTTAATGCCAGAATGCTCACTGCTTCCAGCTTCCTCACCTCAAGTACTCTACAGTTACCTTAACTCGTTAGTTCTTGAGAAAGGCCTCATAACAGAAGGGAAAGGGAAGTCCCTATGAGCTTCTCAGCAACCTTCTGCCAAATGAGTTTCATTAAAAGTTTCATCTTGTAGGAAGTCCTCTGGAATTAAGCTCACACGTTGAGCTACACACTCAAATTAACACCTCAGCAAAAAGCACCTGTGTGCACAGGCAACCAGGTAGGCTACTAACCCTGCACAGATGCTACAGCCACCAGCAACCACCACAGACGACGGGCCAAGTGACCCAGAGATTCAGCTGCAGGACTCCAGCTGTCAGGCAGCAACCTGTGCAGCTCCTGCACGCCACGATGGACCGAGTTACACACCTCAGGGCACTTTTATATTATACAACTCCCACAGGTGACATCCACAGATCCCACCACGCCTCATTGTCCAAATACGTGCCAACCACCCGATCAATGAAAAGGTTATTTGTCCCCGTTATTTCTGACACTACCAGAGAACAAACTACACACTGGAGACGATATGAGCATATACAGCTATTTCAAAAGAAAGATAATGCAAGACTTACTCAAGTGCCATTTTAAAGCTAAATATGTCAGCTCCTTCTCACCTCTCTGCCCTTTAATAGGGGACCAGTGGATACCTGATTTAAATTAAATGCAGGTAAGTCCAGGCCCAAGAAAGAAGTAGTTACCATGTAATCAGCTTGAGACTCTCATTATGGCAGGCTATAAAAAAAGAACTGGGGCAAGGATTTAGAAGCAGATGAATAATTTCATGACCACCACCACCACTTATTTGCTATGCAACTACAGCAACGAGAAAGGCAGCCACTGTTCCAGCCTGACTATAATCAGCTTATCTGCAGGAAGGAGGAAAGAATTCCCTTTCCTCAGGCACTCCTGTGCACAAAGACTCCTCAGTCAGTTACATCTACATGCAACCTGGAAACCTTGCTTTCCTAAAGCACACAGCATCCATTTCTGAGAAACAGCAGGACTGGACCTTTCCTCTGACAAGTGCATAGACCACTTGACAGAGAGGATGGCAAACTGAAACCCAGCAGTGAAAGCCTATGCAAAGTAACGTAGCCGAATCGTCCATACAAGCCAGCGGAGACACCTTCACACAAAGCACAGGTCCTTCCTGCTGCAAGTTCCGTTTGACTCATTCTGTTTCCTGCAACACATCTGAAGTATTAAAAAAAAAAAAAAAAAAAAAAACAAAACAACCCACCCTTCCAAAAAAGAATCACCTTCTTAAAAGCGAATACAGCAGAACCTAAAATCTTCAGTAATCAGCATGCCCCCAACCAGCTCACCTTAGATTTGGGTCACTGGGAGCTACTTTTAAAACTCACCTCTTTGACAAAGGCAAGCAAACTGCATGGGTTTGACCCAACCCTCACAACTAAGGTACGTACCGACACAGAGCTTTCACTATTTTTTGCCCTATAGGGTAACAGCAAGGAAGTGACTGTTAACTCTTCCAATGTAACAACTACAACCTCGACAAGACACAACGCTCAAGAAAGCAATTCTCACTACTCACGCCCAATTTTCCATGCCTACCCTGGGCAGCTTCTCCATGTGCAGCACGTGCCCCTGTGGTACGGGACACAAAGGACAGCGTAGCACACTCTGTGTTCCCACCCTTCTGCAGTATCTAGCTCACCCCAAAGATCTGCTGCCAGAGCCCGTCCGTTCGCCTGTCTGTACCACCGTGCTCCTTTCCCCTTGAGAGGTCTGGGGTTTGTTCTTACAACCTTCAGACACCCTCAGAACCTATCTGCAGCGTGACAATGGCAGCTACAAAACACATCAATGCCACATCTCTATTTTCATCTACGTAAATAGCACACGACCACACGAGGAAACGTTTTTAACTCTGAAAATACTGAAGAACTCAAGACTAGATGGGAAAGGTTTAAGAAAAAAAAAATAAGAGGAGGAAGGCCAAGCATATATCTTACCTCCTGAGTGAATCCTCCTCTGAGCTTTCCTCAGGCATTTCCTGGTTTAAGGCCTCCTGTGATACATTCCCAGGTCTGCTTGAAGCCGACTGGCTGTAAACTCTTTCCCAGTGCCCCGTCTCCTGGTTAAAGACCACTCCCACGGTCCTCTCCTCCTGCGGGGTGGAAGAGCTGCCCAGCTGCAGCCTGCTAGAGGCAGGAGCTCTGCCCTCGGTTCTCTCTGCAGGCTGCACCTGGCTGGTATTTGGAGGCACCCCCTCAAACGTGCTTTGGACCTGCCCTGGTGTGTAGCTAGGCGTGCTTCTTTCCCAGCGCAGCGTGTCATTGTTAAAGGTCAGCAGGTTATGACAAGCGCGACAGCGGTTCAGGTGACCCCGGGACAAATTGGAATTGTTTTCACTGCTGTGTGGAGCCTGCTGATGGGAGGGACCCGGCCGATCAGGCTCAATGTTGTTGTTGAGCATTTCTTGAGCCTGTTGCGACTGGCTGGGCTCCCCACCAATCCCCTGATCTAACTCCTGAAGCCGGTCATATTCCAGGAAGAATCGCCTCAAATCACACTGGAGCTCATTACGGATGCTGGCCGGATTGCTCGGGCCAGCGCTACTACCGCCGTCCGCCTCGGCCCCTGGGGCCAGAAAGCCCCTGCCTTCTGTCGCAGAGGTATAGACCGATGCCTGGGAACCTCCCTCCTGCTGCCTCAGCACCGACAGCAAGCTCACGGAGGAGGCACTGGTCCTAGGGGGAGGCATGGCTTCCAGCTCTGAGCGAGAGCTCATGTTCAGCACCGTCCTGGACCAGTCGGACCCACCTAAGCCCGAAGCCACCTCTCTCGCAGACTGTTGGTACCGGGACTGGTGGCCTGCCAAGGGCCCGCTGAGGGACCGCCGCGTGGGTCCCAGGCTAAGGTTGCGCAGGGTGTTGCCAGCAGTGCTGCTCTGAACTGTGCTGAAAGCAGAGGGCCTGTTAAGTATCCCCTGCTCCTCCTGCCCTACAGACGCCTGCTCTGGGGCTTGGTAAGGCTCTGTCTGCACAGAGGAGAAGGAAGTGCCAGTGGCCCCAGAAGACGTGGAGGGCGCGTTTTCCTGGTGTGGGAAGAGAGAAGAAGGAAGTCTTGCACTAGAGCATCGGCTGCAAAGGCACAACATCCCCAGGTGCTGGCAGCACTCTGCTGTGGGATAGCTGACACGCTCCCGGAGCCTGTTATAGACAGATGCCCTTGTGTTCTCACTGGCTGGAGGCGGAGGTGGTGGTGGTGGCGGTGGTGGTGGAGGGGATGGGGTAGCAGAGTCTTGAACACTGTTTTGCTCTCCCACCTGTATGCCAGAGGAGCGGGAGGACAACATGTGCAGGAAGTTGTGGAGGAGGGGCGTGCGCCTCACGGGCTGAGAAGGAAGGATAGCGCGCTGACGATAATGCGGCATCTCTGTGCTGTCCACGGAGATTTCCACTTCCTCATCGCTCTGCAGAAGGAAGCGACCAAAGTTCAGTCACCTCACAGCAAAACCCCGTACCTCCAAATAAACAGCAGAGAGCCAGCTACCATCCCGGGCAGATGAAAGGATGCGCTAAGTCCCTTCCTAGAGGCACTGACTTGCAGGAAACCAGCTGATTCTCTATTTCAAGGTTCATTTTATGGATCCAGACAACCTCTTCTTACAGCCCAGTGAGCTTTGACAATACACTGTTCATACCAACAGAAGCATCAGCATCTAAGGGTCAGCAGCTATGGGGAGCATTGTTAATACAGAGCGTAGCTTCAAGTCCAACAGAATGTCACAACAGAACTGAAAGAGCAAGGCCATAAGGACTTCTGTTCCACCACTAATGAGACGGTGAGGGTAAACCAAACACACTTGGAAGAGCTCTTTAATAGCCCTGCACATAACATGAGAACATTCATGTGACCAATTAAGGTGAGACAGAACTCAGCTTCGAAGGACTTCAGTTTTTCAGGAAAGCACAAGGCTGCTTAGATACAGACTTGGGTTAATGTATGTAGAGCATCTTTTAATTAGTCAGTCAATACAGTGACATTTCCCTTACCTGCTGATTAGAAGGGTTAACAATTGCTGTGAGCAAGTAATGTCCCAAGGGATCAAACCGTACCAGCCTAAAACAAAAGGAAGAGCCATCATCAGTTCACATTCCACATTGACACAGGAAGCTGGACACAGCAGGGAAGAAAATCCCACATGAAACATTTGCAATGAAGACATTACTACATTACCACCACCCTCTTTTGAAGGACGTCCTGTTCAATGACCTGCTCAAGGACATCCTTCAATGTTCGTCCTGTTCAAGGATGTCCTTCAATGACCTGGATGAGGGGACAGTGTACCCTCAGCAAGTTTGCTGATGACACAAAACTGGGTGGGGTGGCTGACACACCAAAAGGCTGTGCTGACGTTCAGCGAGACCTGGACAGGCTGGAGAGTTGGG
>JAHREE010150377.1:0-11593 GCA_033628505.1 Tringa tobata | reverse complement strand
ATTCTTCTTCTGCCCTCTACAGGGTGGTATGAAATGAGGAACCGAATTATGTTCCTCAGGATTGTACTAGTCATCTCAAGGCCTGCAACAAATGACGTAGTGGTGCAAGGGAGCGTGCATGAGGAGGTTCCCTGCTTCAGAAATGGGGTACTGGGTGAGGTGACGCCCAGAGGCCCCTTCCAGTCTAACTTCTTCTATGAGTCTGTGTGTGCAGAAATTATCTCTGGCTCCGAAGTGAAAGCCAATGTGGGGATAAGAAAGGACAATAAGTGCCATGCACCTCTCGTACAGACCAAGTTATCCAAGTCTTGTAGGTACCGTATAAACGCTGATGCTTTTCATGCTGACACCAGGGATGATCCACTCCTGGGAAGGGCTATTTCTGTATATTCAACAATTTTTCTCATCTAAAATTCTGACAGATATTTTATAGGTTATAGTTTTTCTCTATGGCCTTGGTGCTTTGGAAAAGGGAATTTGGCCCTTATGTCCAGTGTTCCAGAAACAGCTATGATATTTATTTAGCCTTGTAGATTAAACTGTTAATTTTTTTTTTTGTTACATTTTCAGGTGTTCTTTCTGGTTTTTAATTCTGCTTTTCTCATGTTTAGTAGAAAAAGCTACATTTCAATAGGTAAGAATGGACTAATGAATCTAGTTTACTGATGCTCAGAGTCAGAACCTCAGCAACAGTCTCCTGTGGTAGATGAAGAAGTCTTTAAACCAGATGGTAAGTGGCTAATTGATTTTTGACACTTAGTGTGTTCACATTAAGGAAGACAGCCATGGCTGGTGTCCGTTGCTGATGGAGGTGCCAGCTTTCCCATTTCTCCTATTTTGAAAGAGGACAGCTCTCTCCACTGGTACGTATTTCACATGAAGTTTTCAAGAACAGGTACCTTCAGTTATTCCCCTGAACGAACATATATGGGAGGGACCTTGTAGGCTTGTGTAGGATGAGGGGCAGGGAGATTTTTTTCTTCTCCTCTCAACTTGTGTGAAGTTGAAAGATCCAGAGGAATTATGTGATGAATGTAGCCCATTAATTTGAAACCCCCATCCCAGTTAGCAGCTTTATTTCCTGAAGGAATGATTCTGCAGGCAATTATTTCCATGAAGGCTGACAGACTGGTGGAATACATGGCCCTTTTAAACCATTAGACCTCCTAATTAGATGCGTCAACATAGAGACCAGGGAAGATTTTCCAAAGCTTATTTGGCAGCAAATAGAGCTGCAGGAAGACTTTTGAAATGTGGGTAAACGGGAAGACGCTAAGAGCCTACACCCCGAGTCAGGGTCATGGTAAGAAATGCAATACACAGTACAGATACCTCAGCTAGCTCAGTCTGAGGAACTGCTTTGGGTAGCAACCTGGCAAAACCACGCAAAACTAGTTTCTGCACTGCAGTGGTCACCAGGGTCACTTGCTGCACGGGAGGTGTTAGGCTCAAAAGTGCGCAGAAGCAAAACCCTGCACAGGCTCGTTTACCCTGCTGAGAAGCAAAGCCCATTAGCATCAAGATCTCTCTCTTTTTCTTTCTCATAGCGGAGTGGAAGGTCTAGCATCCTCAGGATGCTAGGAAATACAAATATGAGAGGGAAAAGCAGTATCTTACTAGATCAGCTGATATACTCAGAAAAAAAAACTGCTACACAGTAGTTTATTCTGACTCCTAGTTATAACCGAGAAGACAAACTGTTTTTTCCAGATGGATCAATAGTTCTGATAAAACATGCCACCTCCCTAGGATGGCTGCATATGAGGAAGAATAATTAATTATCTCTAATAAAAAGAATAATAATTAGTCATTTTGTGTTATGATATTCATTCGACTGTACAGTGAAACAGAGACAAAATGCGTTTGAATAATCTCTTGTTCTACATTTTAACCACTTAAAATCCAGTGAAAAATACCCATAGATGGCAATAAATAAAAGCAGACAGGAGACAGGTGAAAACCTAGAGCCTGAACTACATGGAACGAAACACCCTTTTCCTTCTCTGAAGATTCAGCAAGGCTTCCTTCACCTGCTTGTTTCTCAGACTGTAAATCAGGGGGTTCAAAGTGGGGCTGACGAGACTGTAGAAAAGGGAAAGAACTTTCTCCCTCCCAGATGAGTTACTGCTCCCAGGCCCCATGTACATGAAGATGGCATTTCCATAAAACAGACCTACCACGGTCAGGTGGGAGCCACAGGTGGAGAAGGTTTTTTGCCATCCTGGCACAGAGCGGATGCGCAGAATTGTGGCCAGGATATGCAGGTAGGAAATTAGGATTAAGGCTAAAGGGAAGAGGAGGAAGCACACGCAGACAGCAAAGATCAGGACTTTATTGACTGTAGTGTCAGTGCAGGCCAGCTTTAAGACAGCAAGGATTTCACAGAAGAAGTGGTCAACCTCACAGGGGCCACAGAAAGGCAGGTGTAAAGCCAGAGAGGCTTGGAGTGTACCAAATATGAACCCAAAAGTCCATGAAACCACGGCAAGGGTGAGGCACACCCTGCGGTTCATGATGAGGGCATAGCGGAGGGGATGGCAGATTGCCACGTAGCGATCATAAGACATCACAGCCAGCAGCACACACTCTGTAAGTGCAAGGACTAAATAAAGATGTATCTGCGTCCCACACCCGGCAAATGAGATGGTGTTGCCTCGTCCAAGAAGGTTCTTCAGCATTTGGGGCACATTGTTGGAGGCGTAGCAGATGTCCACGATGGAGAGGTGGCAGAGGAAGAAGTACATGGGGCTGTGGAGGTGGTAGTCCAGGCAGATAAGCACAAAGACAAGTGCGTTTCCAGTCAGAGTGGCACAGTAGAGGACAGAGAAAAGGCCAAAGAGGCAGAGCCGAAGGGCTGGGCTGCTGGAGAACCCCAGGAGAATGAATTCTGTGACAGTCGTTTCATTCTGCATGCTGTGCTGGAGGTGAGGCACCACAAACTGCAACCACGGAGACCTGGAAGGGAAGGAGCAAGGAAAAGGAAAGAAAACTGAGAGTTTTCCTAAGAATGTCTTGTCCTTTGCACTGCAGCTCCCTTCTCCATGTTTTCCCCTCTGACTCCGTCAGAAGTAAATACTACCCTCACCGTGATAAGTGATGTAGATCTGAATAGCAAGCTCTAGTATCTGCACAAACTTTGAGCGGTTTTGAGCAATTTCACACAACTTTACTGCTTAGATTGCCCTTGATGTCTTTCTTTTTCTGGGTTGGGACGTTGGGTTTTTTCGTTGTGTTTTTTTTTTTAGTTTTTGGGTTTTGTTCTTTTATGGGAGTGGGCTTTCTCTGTTGGAGAAAATACCAGCTCTCTATCATGATGAAGATTGTAGGTGTCAATTAAGTTGAAGTCAGAACATCTTCAAAGCAGCTATTTTAAATTAAGTCCATATTAAAATGAATGCACAGTTCACAAAATAATTGCAGTTTTACCATTAAACCAATTAGCATTTCTAACCCATTGCTGTGTCCTCTTTACTTTAGTGAAATGCCTAGCTTACCCTCCATGTCTTTTTTTTTCTGGGTTGGGGTTTTTTGGAGGGGAGGGTTGAATCCTGCAGTTGCTCAATCCGTTATTCTATATCTAACTTCACTTCAGATTGCTGAACAAACTGAGAGCTACACTTGGACGTGCAGCAGATAATTAGTGCTAAGAGAATATTACATTTATACACATGAGTTTCCTTACCTGTAGCATCTGGACAAGTGTGGTTTGTTCAGCTCCGTGGTTTTTATTAGGGAAATCTTACTAGAAAGTTCTGTATGTTTTCTCAGACACCAAGCAAAACAAAGAGCTGTTCCACCCTGTTCAGCTCCCCACACTCATTTGCGATTAAAGCCAAACTTTTCTGTGCAATGGGTCTGAAGGGACACTGTTTTGATTGCCAACAGGCGGTACAAAAACCAGTCTCAAGTATAAATCCCCAGAGTTCCATACTTGAACTCTGGGGATCCTTCCAGAAAGTAAACACCACTTCATTCTCAAATGGGACGTGGCATTGTACTTCCATGGCATTGTACTTCCCGACCCGTTCATATGGGTTTCTTTTCTGTTAAACACAGCCCCCTCCATCACTTTCCCCTTTATGCCTTCACTGCCTCCCAGAATTTCCCTGTCACCAACAGCGTACGTGGAGTCTTTTGTTTCCAAGATACTAGCACAGGAGAAACCCTTCTGTTAGGAGTTGCCAAATGCAGCATCTCGATGCAGTACAACGCTGCTGTGGCTCCATGTCCCCACGTTCAGCCAAGTAGCGAGGCTGAGCATGTGTTTTCCCACTGGCACACGTCCATATGCATACACACGTTCATATGGATCCACACCAACTGAAAACAAAGCCCTTGCACAAATACAAACAGCACAAAGAGCCTTGATTCTGTTCCCTGGCAAGCTAATCAGAATGAAAGACACTCAGTGGAAAATGTACACATATGTATACAGAGAAGCCATAGGGGTCGCCATCAGTAGCTGACTTCAGGCAGCCTGTCCAGTACTCCTGGCCCCAGTATCCCATGGTCTCCCAGCTGCCTCAGGTACAAACCACACACATGCAAACAAGTTTCTTCAGTGGCTGTTCCACACCTACAACCTTACCAGATCCCCTGGCCTCTCCCACAGCTGGCTTGGGCCTCCCAGTCCCACCAGTAGCTGACTCTCAGACCCTCTGGTCTCTTCAATACCTGGCCCAGACCTATGGCCTCTCCAGTCCTTGGGTCCCAAGCCTCTTACTCTACTTGCTGGCCAGTTATTCTACTTGCTGACTAGTCCAGCTTGATGCTCGCTAGCAGTTGTGCACACTGACGTACACACCCTCACAATGTGCACACACTGTGGTTTCCACAGATGCTGGTGCCTCAGATCCATGGTCCCCTACACCACAGGATGCCTTTTCAGTTGCTGATGCTTAGACTTTACGCACAAAGTAGAGATGTACTCACTCAGGAAGACAGAAATGGAGTTTAATTAAAAGGTGGGACTGATTGTGGTGATATCATGGGTAAAGCAGAATAAACAACAATCTGTAGTGGATCTGGATTCTAGGTTTTATTTAACAACCAACAAGATTACCCCCTACGTGATTATTGCTCTCTCACATACACTGATGCAAGTGAGCAGAAGAGGTTCAGCACATACACAGTGCTACAATCCAAAGGCTGCAGGGAGGTTACTGCAGATCCAGGAAGGTCAGGCAGAAAGCTGCACTGGTTCCCGCTGCCCTGTTGCTCGCCATTATCCATTTCAGATTTCCAACTGACACACGTCCATATGCATACATAAATACATATGCCCTGACACACAAATCCACACCAATTGAAAACAAAGCCCTTGCACAAATACAAACAACACAAAGATCGGGGCATCCCCTGGCTCCCCTTCTTCTTTTCAAGATCCCTTCTTCTTTTTGGGAACCCTTCTTTTTGACATCACCTCTTTTTCTGGAACCCCACACCTCTGGTTTTCCCGATCTAAATTGTCTATGTGAGTAGTACAATGCTTGATCAGCTTCCTAATTAATGGCTCTGTCTCCTATCTCTTTAATTGTAGGATTCAGAACATGCCACTTTCGCTTATTCCAGGTGTTACTAAAATTCAAACCCAGCCCACATGAGTTGCAGTTGGCAAGTAGCAGGTTTCTGCTTGACAGTTCAGAATTCGGTTTCAGACATTCACACACACAGACCTTGCCACACACATGCACCCAGTCATGAGTTGGCTTTTAACATTCATGATTTAAGCAATTATTTTTTTTGCCTATGACAGGTGTTCAGATGCAGAGCATGCCCAAAGAAGTGCATTCCTCCCTTCAGTCTGTGAAGTGAGCAGAGGAGAGTCAATACTTCTCTGTTGGGTCTCACATCCAGACAATGTGGTCAATCCCTCCCCTGTGATAGCCCTGAGAAAAGCCACATCAGGGTGCTCCATTGCCTCTGACTAGGTTGCTGGGGTTCCTCCACCTGCCACTGCTCCTTTGTACTCCTTTGTGTTTGTGGAGATGAACCTTTAACCACACAACCTCACACCTACAACACTGGGAAAATGAGCCACTGGAGGGGGTCCATTGTTGAAGGCCATTAATCCAAAATGCTGTTTGTGGGAGTCAGGAGACCTGGCTCACCTGCTGGTTTCTGAGCTACTCTTCTAAGAAGCACAGCAGGTATCTGTGTCTGACTGCCTTGTCCTGGCTACAGCACCCTGTGCTGGGGGAATGCCATGGAGAGCAAGGAGGATGCTTCTTCTTTGGTTAACCATCCCCTCAAGATCCGGACCTTCTCTAATTACTAAGTTACCTGGCAGTTCTAACAGCCTGTTGTAGAGATCCTGACTGGGAGATCACTGTGCATGGAGGAGTTACTGATCCACAAAGCAGCTGAGTGCAGGTCTGGGCTGTGTTGTATGTACAGTGCAGCCTTCAGTCTGTGTCCCTACACCTGCCTTGGCCACAGGATAAACTTAGCTCCTGCTTGGTGCCTGCACTTACACCACCCTCATGGCCCTGCCGTTACCTAAAACGCAGCAAGAAGTCCTCATGTGAACATCCTTTATGAACAGAGTTGTTTTCTTCCAAGAAAAAATGTGTAATATCTTGAATGACCAAAAGGGAGGAACTTCTCCTCAGACGGGATCTCTATAGGGTGCCAAGGGAAAATCCATCTGGGATCTGTCTGATGCTGCATGAATGCAGGTTTCCCAGCATCTGAAAGGACATAAAATTTACTTGCTACCTACATGCCTCTTCTTATTGTACCTTACTAAACCAGCAGCTTTAGTAAGTCATTTATTAAGTCATTCTCGCTGAGATCCAGAGAGCCCCACACTATCTCCCTCTCTCAGCTCATTCCCCTCCCCAGTGCAGAACAGATGTGCTCTAGTGAAACCTACCAAGGGTAATTTTTGGGGTGCTGTCTGCAGCGTGGGAAGGGAGAAGATTTGATTTCAAAGCTCTGGCCAGCTCCCACTGTCATTGCAGGGTTGCCATGAGGAGGAGGAAGAGATTACACAGGCAGAACAAGACATTGTGCAGAGGTGAGGACTGATGCTAGACTTGTGGAAATCCATCTTTCTTGCTCTTACACAGCCTCTAATTCAGTGATGGAAAAGCACCTGTGATGGAGATGAGGTATTATAGGATACTATGTCACCTTCCAGGATATTTAGTCCCATTCTGTCCTCCGTCAGTCTGCTGGAGTGTGCCCATAGCACAATTAACTGAAGTATCCCGGCCTTATTCTGCTCTACAATCAAGCAGTGACCCTATTGTTTGATTATTCACCAGGTGCTGAGCTTTACAGCTCTACTCCCAAGAGTCACCTGAGACTTCTGCTGACTCTTATTCATGCCCCAGTCTCCCACTTAACTGCTGACACCCCCTCAGCCTTGCCAGTGGTGCAACCTATTCAGTGTAGCTCTCACCCTCCCCAAAGGGACCTGCAGTGAGGCTCACACCCCTTTGATGGACATGGTCATCACAGTGACCATACAGAATGCATCCTGTTACAGTCAAAGATTGACCTCTGACAGTCAGTGCTGCCACTTGAGCTGGTATGGTGAGCGCAAGCTGAGCTGCCTTCAAGGGGTTTTCAAGCACTTAGAGCCAGACCGGTTTCTAACCCTAACTTGGATATTTAGGAAGGATCCATGAGACAGGTGAGGTTCAACAGTGCCTCAGACCTTAGCTCCATAACTGTTGTGGTGATAATCAGTGTTGTGAATGCTTATTTTCTCTTGAAAGTCTTCTCATATTTGTGGTTCCCCTAAAGCCTAAGCTTATGGCATAACTGGATTTCCTAACAATCTTAGCCAAAATAAAATTTCTTGAGCCCATGGTTGGACAGGAAAGCTTGCAAACATGATGCAAGTCTTTCTGAAAGGCTGCTAAACTCTTCCAAGTTTACTGAAAAATGAATTTCGTGGTTTTAAGACAGTCCCCTCGTGTTTGGGGAAAGGAAGACCATGATATGGGGTGCTGGAGTTAATGACTGAAGCGTGATTCTTCACGCACCCAGTTCAGTAGCTTCTTCTGGACTACAGTCCTTCAAAGTATGACAACACCACATAATAGTCTCCAATAGAAAGCTAAAGCCTAAAAGCACAGCAGGAGTTTTAGGACTGTGAGACTGTAGTCTGGTGCTTGGTCAGCCTTCTAGATTAAACGCAAACTATCATTCAAAGATGTGACATCAAATTATCATCCTGATATGAAGAAAGCTTGGGAATGTTACTGAATATCCTCATCCTATTCAGTATCAAATCACATTTTTGACAACGGTTTTGTACGTTGGAAAAGGAACACTACTAAGTCCTAACATGACCACACTAGATGTGTGAAACAGTACATCCGTTCCATCCATACTTTTTCTCATGAGAGTCAATACAACCCCTTGCATAACTGGTTGCAGGGTTGCAGCCCAAGGCCTGATGCCACTAAACTCATAGGAAAGACTTGTTTTCACTTCCAGCCTCCTAGAAATCCTTGATTTACTGATCATTCTGCTTGGGGCGCTATAGGACATCTAGTGTGTCTATTGTCTTTTGCCATTCCCCATTTGCCATATCACCTTCTTGGTTCAGAACAAATTTCTCCGTTATCTCTCTCAGTGCCTTCCCGCTTTGTGCCAGTCAAGCCTGTGGAATACTGCCCAGCTGTAGGAGCAACAATTCCGACAAAGTTAATTCATGGGTTTCCATTTTAGTTGCAATACCATATTGTGTTTGGTTGACTCATTGATTTCCTGACCCAGCAGTTTGCCTCATGACTCACAACTCCAGTTGGACTAACAAGAATTTACCACGCTAATGTACTTGGCTATTTACATATAATTCCAAGGAATTGTTAATACAGTCTTGAAAAAGATGCATTTATTTGGGTTTGCGCATTAGACTGTGTGGAAGGCATCTTCCCCAGCCTCCACTTGAAAATGAAACAGTTTTCCAGTCATAATATTAAAAAAGACACTTTAGGTAACTGTGAACAAAACTTGCCCTTTTTTAGGGAGAAGAGCTTCTAATTATAACGGCAGTGAAGCTTTCATTCACTTGTTTTCCTTACTCCATGAGTTAAAGCGGTGAAGTTCACAGCATTTTGTTATGTCCCCTTGATGATACTGTTACCAATTAGTCCTAGGTTTTGATGTACCACAAGAGCTATGCCCCGGAGGTCTCACAGGACGTATAAAGGTGTGACTTGTTTGAATGGCAGGTATTCAGAAGACTTGCTCTATACCCTGCATTGCTAACAGCTAGTTTTTCTCCCAATCGGAATGTAGTTACGATGTCTATCCCCCTTTCCTTCCAGTCCTTGTCGGTGAGACAGGAAGGATTGCTATCGACACCTCAGGAAAGGCATCAGTGGCAAGACCGAGCAAAGGCTGCATCAGTCTGCATTTTAGAGTTGTCATCACAGGTACGTTTCTTTAGGTAAGGAATTGCAGAGAGTCTGAAGGCTGACTTGTGCATGTCAGCCTTTGGTTTCTGACATTACACATGCAGGTAAGCTGAACTGGGGGGTCCTGAGATCTATAGAGTTCCCAGTGATCTCTAGAGCAGTGTGACTAGAGTCAGTGATGAAGGATTTAGCCCTGTTTCTCTCATTTCTACCACTACTGATTTGAAAGAAACAGTTTCCTGGTTCTGCCTTTCCTCATAGTTCACTCTGTGCTGTGATGAAGCTGTTAATTATAGTCAGGTTTTACTTAAAACATTAAGATGCATTTAAAAGTGTTAATTTATGGCACTAATGGCATGAATAACGAAACTGAATGAATCAGTGGCTCATTTTATATGACATTACTAGCTTTTGAATACCAAACCATAGAAAGAAATGGCTCCACCCTTTGAAAGGCTTCCTGGATTTTATTTTGCAATGTTAGATGAACAGGGACAGTATTGTCCATGCATAAAGTCATCTTTTCCTTCCCCTGTGTTTGAACTGTCTGGTTTTGAATGCTCTTGCACTTCTAGACCCTCTAGTCCCAGAATACCAAATTTCATTAGAGAGTGAGATAAACCATTGGGAATTCAGCCTCAAAAAAGCCCGAAGGAATTTTTACTGTGAACGTACAGTGCTGTTTACATCGAGCTGTTTCTCTGACTTCAGAGTAAGATACCAAACTTGGTTTTCCTACCATTTCACTTCATACTGAAGGGACAGCAAAGAAATGTTTTATCGTACTGCATTCAGTAATATTCCTAACCTGAAAGGGCAGTTTGCAAAGAAGCAGGGACATTAAAAGGAAACAAAGTTCTCTTGCTTACTGTTATTATTCCTTCACTGCAGAAATACTATCCATTTGTGGCAGAGCACTACTCCCTGCTGCTATGCAGTGCTTTGGGGATTATGAAGTGGACGTGGTTTTGTTACTTTTCTCACCATTCACGTCAGATTTCTTTTTGTCCATGATCTCTTTCTAGACCAGAAGCGTTATGATGAATGAAACCAAAGTGATGGAGTTCATCCTGGTTGGATTTTCAGAGTTTCCAGATCTGAAGATTCCATTATTTGTCTTTTTTTTCCTGACTTACCTGGTCACCCTCACTGGAAATGTCCTGCTAATGACAGTTATCAGGCTTCATCATCATCTTCACATCCCCATGTATTTCTTCCTTTCCATTCTCTCTTTTTCAGAAACTTGCTATACATTTGCTCTCATTCCCAAGATGCTGGTGAATCTAATAACAGAAGAAAAGGCCATTTCTTTCACTGGATGCGCTGTTCAGATGTTTTTGTTCATAGGCTTTGGAGCCACTAACTGTGTGCTTCTAACAGCCATGGGGTATGACCGCTGTGTGGCTATATGTAAACCTTTACATTACAAAGTCCTCATGAACGACAGAGTCTGTAGACAGCTCGTGGCCTTTGCAACAGGGACCGGCTTCACCTTGTCCCTGATAGTTACCTACTTTGTATTCACATTGCCTTTCTGTGGAGGGAAGGAAATTAATCACTTCTTCTGTGACATAGCTCCTGTTATCCAGGCAGCTTGCACAGAAAATAATGGAATTGAGACAGTCATCTTTATTTTTTGTATTGTGGTGGTGTTTGGCTCATTCTTGTTGATTCTTCTTTCGTACCTTTTGATCTTCAACACCATCCTCAAGATCCCCTCTACTGAGGGGAAAGGCAAAGCCTTTTCCACTTGTGCCTCCCATCTCACTGTGGTTGTTCTGCACTTTGGGTGCGCCTCCATCATTTATTTAAGGCCCAAGTCCACCTATTGCCTACAGGAGGACATTATGATTTCTGTCACTTACACTGTGGTGACTCCCTTGCTGAACCCTGTGGTTTATAGCCTGAGGAACAAGGATGTGCATTTGGCCCTTCGGAAATACCTGGGAAGAAAAGCGTGCACGTGGACGAGGTGAAGGAAGCTCCTTCAAGTTCTGGTGTGAATGGGCTCTCCCTTTAATTATATGGCTATTTTTGTACTTTGGCACTGGAAAGCAGGGTATACCTCAATTTGGAATAATAATAGATATCAACATGGATTATCGTATGATAATCTGTAACAGGAGAAATTGCATTACTAAAAGCTGACCTGCAGCCACCGCTCACTGCCAGCTACGTTGCTTACACTTTAGGCTGGTAACAGAGCTGAAAAGACC
>JAHREE010150376.1:0-13152 GCA_033628505.1 Tringa tobata | reverse complement strand
GTTCTGGCGTAACCCGCGGGGAGACGGGGCTGTTGCCCAACCGGGGTGTGGGCTCGGCGGGGGCTGCCCGTGCGTGGGGCCCCGAGGGCCTCGCCTGCAGCCGGGCAGCGCCGGTCGGGGCCGGCCTCCCGCCTCCTCCCCCGAGCTGCAGAGCCCGGGGCCGGTGTGGTGCGTGGAGGGGAAGGGGCCGCTCCTTTTATTTTGCGTGGAAAAGGATCAAAATACGCGAGTTTCATGGCGGGGTCTTCCCTCCCCTCCTCCGAGGATGAGGAGGGAGCCTTCATCTGGGCCTGGGGATGGAGGCGGGGGGCGAGGATCCCGTTCCCCCCCCCACGGCACGGGGGGGTAGGGGGGTGCAGTTGGGTGTCCGGGGCAGAGCTGTCACCGGGAGCACCGGGAGCTCCGCGGCGGCGTTTCCCATCGTCCAAACGTGACCCCGTGTCACGGGAAGGTGTGCGTGTGTGTGTGGGGGGGTATTTACAGACCCCCTGGTGGCTTGTCCCAAGGTGAGCAGGGACCGGCAAGGGGTGACCCCGGGGGGCTGAGGGCAGGGAAACGGCTTGCCCGGTGCCCCGGTGCTGCGGGGGAACCGGTTGCATCAGCAGCGCAGCCCGGAGGGAGGAGGCAGCAGCCCGGAGGGAGGAGGGGGGGTTGCTGCCCTCCCTCTTATCACCGGAATAAAATTTGAAGGTGGTTTTTTTTTCCCCCTCTCCTTGTTGGGGAGTGATGCGCTGGAAACTTGAAGTCAGGAACCATGTGAGCTGATGAACGCACCTTGGCGTGACTTTTTTTTTCTTCTGCTCCCTCCTTCCCAACCACCCCCCCCCTCCCTTTTCCACTTTGACTCCTCTTACATGATCCATGTCTTAACCGGAGGGAATGCGGACCTGAGTTTCCTGTTTGCTGTGTAAGCAGGGGGTGAATCAGCAGCGATTTGTAGCAGAGCGGAGCTGCTGACTCACAGGTAGGAGCACATGCCCTGGGCCACCAGCCCCACGCTGGAAGGGAATCAACCCGCCTTCTTAAAAAGCCTCCCGCCGGGACGCCCGAGCCCAGACCTCTCTCTCGGCTCCCCGGGCATCCCGTGGATGTGTGGATGGAAGGAAGAGGTGAGCCTCGCCAAAGGGACCGCTCGTGTTTCCCGCGGGAGACGAGGCCCCAGCTGGGCCGGGGAGGATTTTGGGGGCATCTTCTGTCTGACAGCAAAAGGCGATGCCCGCGGGAGGAGCCGGCAGCGCGGTGCTTTCCTCGGAGGAAGTTTGGAAGCCGCCTGTGTCTGCTGCAGGTTTCTGGTTGCACGGGGCTGTTGGTTGTGATGAACGGGTTCATTCATACAATTACTCCTCGTGGCCGTTTGCTGGAGGTGTCACACGTGTGCCGAGTGTGCCTGGTCTCTGCCGGTCCCCATCTGACCCGAGCTCCGTTGCCTCTGTCAGGATAGCATTCAGTGTGGGGATCGATTCTGAGTGTGTGTAACCCAGCTGGCTCTTCAAACCCTTTCTCCTCTCATCCTGCCAGCCTTCTTCTGCATCTCTCCTTGGTTTTGCATCTCCTTTGGCCATGCCAGCCCCCTGGGGAGGGTTTGCCGGCTGCTGCACAGGGATGCTCACAGTCTGGGTGCCTGCACCCGCTGCTGGGACTGCAAACGCTGCTGGCAGAGCTCACGGCAGCTCCTTCTGCCTCTCCTTTTGGACGGCTTGAATTGAAGCTAGATTTTCCTTAGGGAAATTGGGCGAGCAGTCTTGGGTTTCTTTTTGCTGGTTGCTTTCCCTTCTGGGGCTCGAGTTGATCAGGGCTGCAAGCGGAGGCTGCTGAAGCTCTCAGGTTGGCTGTTTCCATGAGGGATACGTACCAAAACTCACCTGCCGTCATTTTGGCTTAGTCACGGGGTTGTCTCCTGCCTCGGGAGTTTTTGGGGCTGCACGTGGCTGGCGGTGACACGGGGGATAGGAATGGTGCCGGGCAGGAGCTTTGCCTCCCTCTGTGCTAAACATAGCTTGTCAGATAAACACCTTCTGGGGATTATGCGGAGCTTAGGAAGGATTTGGGCTTTCTTCCTCTTCCCATTGCTCCTGTCTGCTTGATCCAAATTACCTTGCGGGATCAGGTGCGGGGGGAAGAGTCGCTTGGTTTCCCGTCTTGTCTTGCTCTGTCAAGTCTGCTGTTTGCTAAAATATGCAAAAGCTGCCTCTTGTCTCGGGTCACCAAAGCTCCCTCGAGCCGTGTTTCATGGAACGGGTGGCACTGGGGGAAGGAATTGTGTGTGGAGCTCCGGAGCTGCCCCTCGTGTCCTCCTTGCAGAGGTTTCCAGGGGACGCAGCCTCTGGCTGCAGATGGCAACACGTGGCTGGTCCTGGGCGTGATTTTTTTTTTCCAACAAAGTCTGCACCTTTTTGGGTGAAACGGCTGCTGTGAAGCGAGGGGAGGGGTGTTGTACCCCAGAGGTTAGAGCAGAAGGGGATGAAGCCTGGGGGAGATGGCAGCCTTTGTGTTCCTGCAGAAACGTGGCAGAGGATGCAGGGTCTGTGTTAGACTCTGTGCCTGCAAATCCCAGCTCCTGCCTTTCCCCTGGGGCTCCAGGCATATTTTCTGCCTGTGTGTGAAGACCCATGTGCCCATCGCCGTGGCTTTTGGCTGTGACTCAGGTGACCCCACCACCACCACCCCATGCCCGGGAAGCCTCTCCTGGAGGGACAGGCAGGAGCGTGCCAGCAGGGAGGTGTGTGTCTCCTAAAACTGGGAAGTTTGTGGGAGAAATCAGCCCTGCAGCTGCGGGGAGGGAGGATGCACGGATGGGTTCTGGAGGGAGAAGACCTGCTTGGCCTCCCCTGCTGTGGTGCTCAAGTAATTCAAAAGTAAGTCCTTCTTTTTGGAGGCGAGATCTTCCTCCGGGAAGATCGGGGCTGTTGGGGAAGGAGGGCAGGACCCAGGCTGTTGTTTCTGGGGAAGCGGCTCTTCTTTGACACCAAGGCTTGGAAAAATCAGTGGTGAGAAATGCCAGAACCTGGGAATGAACTGGTGCTTGTTCTGGTGGCATGTCTATTTTGGGTGGGTAAATAGGTGGTGGGGACATGTCCCTCCCGTGCCCTCCGCGGGAGCGCACCACCGTAATGCCATTCAGTCGGCTGTGAATCCTGTACTGTCTCATGTGCCACACTTTTCCTGCCACCACCCCCTAAAAAAAAAGGGCAGTTCTGCTGAAAATACACCGTGGGGCCGTGACCTGCAGAAGCCGGGCTTGGGCTTTGGGCTCCTGTCACCTCCAGGCAGAGCAGTGTCCCCTGGGTGTCCCCTGGGTGTGCGTGGGCAGAGGGGGTGGCAGGGCTGGGAGCTCTGGTCCCACGGAGCCAGGTTTTTATTTTAATTCTGGTCGAAGCGCCACGGAGCTTGCATCCAATTAATTACAGCAATTAGGTAGGGAGCGCAGCGCTTTGCCTCTGCCCTCCTCCTCGCGCTGCTTTTCTGCTGGAATAACTGCGGGCGCCTGCAAAATATCAGGTTGGACCCGATAAATATTTAGCTGTGCTTTAGCAGCCTGTTTCCCTCCCTGGAGGGATGCTCCCCTGATTTTTATTTATTTATTTTTTTTTTTTAGTGGAAAATGCTTCTCCTCGACGGATGCTGCTTTTATTTTCCAGCTCTGGGCTGCGGTCCAGGGCTGAGCCAGAGCTTGCTTTGCCCCTCTCGTTTGCAAAGGTGGTCGTCACTGGAGGAAACTCCTGTGTGCTTTGTAGAGCTTCTATCTGGGTTCCTGGTCCTGGTGATTTTGTGACCCAAAAAGCCACCGCTGTGGATGTCGGGGGTGTGCTCTGTGGGTTTTTGGACGGAAGATGGTTTTCACTGGTGTTAATAAGAGGCTGCCTGGGCGGGCTGTTTGCTGGGGAAAGAGCTGGGAGAGGAACTCGCCTTGGCTGGGAAGGTGATTTTGCTCTACCGAACAAAAAGTTTGGGGTTTTACTGGCATGACTCGGGGCTGCTGGTGGGTACCTATGGAGCTAGACCTACCTGCCACCTCTTGCTGACAAAACTCTGTAGTGCAGGTGGAGTGTTAGCCAGGGGTTTTGTGTGCGGACGAGGGCAGAGAGGATTTTTTATGGTGGAAACTGGAATTTTCTGTTCTTTTATTCAACTTGGGAGATAACCCATCTCCCCGCAGCCCCTTATCTGCATGGAGACGATGCTGCACTGATGCCGTGCCAGCTTTGTGAGTCTAAATGTTTATCGCCCCGAGGAATACCATAATTACTGGGCACGACTGGAGCTATCTGAGATACCATGGTAGTGCCTTGTGGCCCAGCTGCCCTCGGTTTGCTGTGGGTCTGAGTCTCTGCTGTGGGTCTGAGTCTCTGCTCCCTTTTCTGGAGCTGGGACGGGGCTCCCCACCTGCACCTTTCTCTTGTAGCTGCTTCTCTGTCTGGCCAAAGGCTGGAGCATGTGGGATGCAGGGTGTTACGGTGTGGCTGAGAAGAAGGGCAGGATTTGGGGGTCCCATGGTCCCAATGGGTCGGGGAGGGATGAAATTGCTGCCTTATGCTGGGGAGGTTCTGGACCTGAAATGGGATGAAGGTGGTATGAAGGTGGAAGTAAGGCAGACCACCTCCAGCATCCTTTCCCCCAGTAATCCTGTGCTGTTGTCTGCATGGTTTAATTAATCTACGGGCTTAATACCACAGGGTATTGTGCACCGTCTGCTCTGTCGACCTGTTGCAAGAGAAGATGGGCAGCACTTTGCAAGAGCACATCTCTTTCAAGCCCCAGAGGCTGGTGGGCTTTTCTGCGTGGCGCGATTGCTCTTGTGTGCTGCTGGATCTAACGTCAGGGGAAATGGGGAAACCCTTGAATCATGGGCTTTAAGGTCAGGGGATTCGATGGCGAGGACTGTGCTCAGCTGGAGGTCAGGATGTTGCTTCCAGGAATTACTGCAGCCGGTACAGTTCTGGGTGAATTAAGCCAGATTGTGTAAAAAGACACCCGATGTTGTTTTTAAAGATGTCTGGTGCTGGAGTTGGGTTTCTCCGAAATGTGAGCGTTGTGACCTTGGGGAGCTGCTTGGTGTGCGGGGGGGTGTGTGGTACAGCAGGATGTCCCTGCCCTGCCCCTGCCTCCCTCCCGACCCTGGGAGCAATGGCTTTTTATGGCCCTGCTCGCCGGGAAGCCAGGGAAGGAGATGTTGAGGCACCATCCCTGGAGCTATTTAAAAGATGGGTTGACATAGTGCTTAGTGACACGGTTTAGTGATGGTTTTTATCAGAGTCAGGTTGATGGTTGGACCAGATGATCTTAAAGGTCCCTTCCAACCTAGACAATTCTATGAGTCTAAGTCTATCCTATGCTCTATTTCATCATTTCAAGTGAACTGCTTGTGTTTTTAGGAAAAAAAGGTAAATTTCCGTTAAAAACATAGCTGGAGTGGAAGAGGAGGCAGGATGAGGAGGAGACAAAAAACTTACCAGAAGTTGTTTGTAGAGCATCCACCCTTCCTCCCCCCCCTACACCACCACCACGAGGAGAAAAAAAAAAAAAAAAAAAAGTAGTTTTGGAAAGGAAGAAGCCTCCAGAGGGCTCAATACAAGTTATTTCCCATCAGAGGCTGCTTAACCTTAGCTGTGGTTTGGCACTGGCATCAGCCTGGCTGCGTGTCTCCGATGAACCTCTCTGAGGAGGATGATGATGATGCTTAGTGCCTGGGTCTTCTCCTCCCCGAGTGCCCCTTGTAACGGGGTGTTCGCTCCCTGCTGCCCCGTCTCCTGCCTCGGTGGTGCCTGGCACACCTTTAATGATTGTATTTCATTCCCATAAAGGTCTCTGCAGGTGATAGATGCCTGCTGGCATCTCTTGGGCCGTGCCGAGAGCTGCGTCCGCCGGCACCGGCGATGCAGTGACCCGTGGCACAGGGCAGAGGGACGGGACGGGAAGAAGCCCATCTACAGGGCTTGGCAGGTGACAGTCATGTGTGTGACAGATCATAAACACGCAGGGCTGGTTACGTGGAGGGGCCGGGGGTGGTTTAGGGGAGGATGACGGGGTTATCTAGGGAGTGTCAGCTTGTCTGGGCTTGCAGGCCAGTTAGATACCGCTTTGCGGTGCGTGGCTATAAATTCCCTCCGAGCCCAGGCAAAGCACCCTGCCCGTGCTGTGGGAGTTGGCTACCGTGGGGCCGGTGCCACGTAGCCCTGGCCATCTTTACTGGTGTTAATGGCAGCCCTTTGAGATGGCAGCATCCCGAGCAGAGGTCCTCTCCTGCTGCAGGCATCTCTCCCCGCAGGAGGTTCTTTCCTGTATCAAGGTAGTGAAGGGCAAAACCACAGGCTATGCTGGAGGCGTTTTTTTGCCGTCGGATGGAGATTTTTGGTTTACTTGGCGTCGGAATGGGAAAGTTGAGGCTTGAGAGGGAGCCGATGGAGCAGCAGAGCGAGGATGGTCCTTCTGAGTCAGCCCTGAAGGTGTGTCCCACGGTCCAGGGGGGTGTGTTGTCCCAAAGGACGTCATTGCAGCTCGTCACGAAAAATGACGCGGCTCTTTTTCTGAGAGCCAGATGTGCTCACCATCAAGGCTTTTTAAGAAAGCCGCTCTGCATAGTTAAAAATCCCCTGCCGGCTTGGTTTCTCTCCTGACACGCTGCCAAGTTGCACCTCAGCCAAAGATGAAACGATCTCGTGCTCATACGTTGCTCTGGCTGTTCTTTGTCATCCACCAAGCACCTTCGAAAGGTGCTCCGGGGTGGGGGGGTAGGTGGCAGGCACGGCCCCACGTGCCTGTTTGTAAAAAAAACCCCGTGCTTGCACCCCAAAAATCCCTGCTGGCGTAGTGCAGGGCAGTGCCAGGCATTTTTGTGCCTGCGCACGTGTCCTCAGCTGGCTTTCGAGGTTTCCCTGCTCTCCCTGCAACTAAGATCACCCCCCCTGTGCCAGGTAGGCACCCAGCTTGCCCACGGTGCTCCCTGCTAGCCGCCGTCCCTGTTGGTGAGAGCCTGGTGGTCAGAGCACCCAACTGGTGTAACGGTGCAGAAGGGAGGATGCGGGTGCCGGGGGGGTGGGACGTGGGTGGTGATGCTGCTGAGGGACCAGCAGGGACCTGTACCAGCCTCTGTTCTGCTCTCTGGATTTCTCTCATTGGCATCACCCGTTTTCCTGGGGTTGTTCAGCCTGGAGAAGAGAAGGCTCTGGGAAGACCTTATAGCCCAGGTTGCCCAGAGAAGCTGTGGCTGCCCCATCCCTGGAGGGGTTCAAGGCCAGGCTGGATGGGGCTTTGAGCAACCTGGTCTGGTGGGAGGTGTCCCTGCCCAGGGCAGGGGGTTGGAACTCGATGATCTTTAAGGTCCCTTCCAACTCTAACCATTCTATGATTCCTTAAGGCTGGAAGCAGCCACACAACTGCTTCAAGGAGGAGGTGGTGGGTGTTTTGGATCTGCCGTTGCTTCTACAGCCCCTAAAAATCACCGGGCAGAAATTGTGGGTGAATTTTAATCGAAACTCTTACCAGCTGTGAGTGTGCTTCGCTAGGGTGTTAGAAAACAACTCAGCTTTTCCTCCGGCGGCTCTCCTGCGCGCGTGGTTTCCTTTTCTGTGTACATTCCTGGTTGCTGCAAGAGTTTACCCTTAATTTTGGATCCACCAAGAGTTTCTCGTTTGGTAACGGTGGATTTCCCCGTGGGGTTTTACGGTGGCAGCTCGGGGAGGGAAACGGTGCGTAACGTGGCAGGGAAGGGGACCAGCCTGCGTTTCCCTTTCTCTCGAGCAGGTTTGACGTTTCACGTGTCTCCTTCCAGCTCCTCTTCCTTGCCATTTCACACCGCTCCTTTCCCCAAAACGCTGGTGTGAGGTTTGCTTTTCAAGGGTAAAGGGGATTTTTTTTTTCTTTTTTTTTTTTTTTCCCCCAAATTTATTATTTCTGATTAAAATGGAAATGGTTCTTGGAAGCCCTCAGTGTGCCCCACGAGAAGCTGCAGGCTCAGCTGCACTGAGTCACAGCCTGTGAGCTCTTGAGCTGGGACGTGAGCCGGATGCGTGCCTTTTCCCAGGCACGAATCAAAGCTGCCCAGTGGGTACTGGGCAAATCTGCTGCTAAAATAGGTGTTTTCCCCACGTGGAGCTGTTGCAGCCTCAGATAAGAGCCTGTGGTGGGGAGGCAGGAGGGGATGGTGGAGGGTGATGCTGGGCAGTGGGGTTGGCAGTGTGTTTTTTGGTGTGCTGATGGTCCAGTCTTTAATTGAAGGGTGATTTTTAAGCTTCGCAGCAGGGATCTTGGAGGGGGGAAAAAAAAAAAAGAAAAAAGAAAAAAGTTTGCAGGTGACTTCTGCAAAATAGGGAGCTTAGCAATTAGGGGGTGCTTGTTTGTAGATGTATATCTCTCTATCTCTCTCTCTGCTGCTTCTCTTGACTTGGGAGCATTATTAGTTGTTTAGACTGAAGTTTTTTGGCTGGGTGCTGAGGTTTGAGTGTGGTAACAGGCTTTACATGGAGATAAGGATGAGTGGTGGCCTGAGGGGAACTGGGGAGTCTCCATACTCCCTGGCTGCTCTCAGCCTTTGTTTTTCCTGTCTTACCTGAGCCCGAGGAGGTGTCCTGGGTCCCCTGTCACCTCGTGATGGGGTGGATTTTTCTCTTGGAAAAACTCAGGGGAGAGACTGGGGACTCCATCTGGCTGTGTCTGCTTTGCACCAGCTCTCTGGTGTGACGAGCCCTTTGCATTTGTGTCTTTTGCTTGGTTCACTGGAGCAGGGAGGGGACAGAGTGGGAGAGAGGCAGGGAAGAGGGATGGCACTGAAAATGCACCAAAAAGAGCAAAAACTTGGTGTGAGACAGCAGGAGATGGGGGGATGTAATACAGCGTTTGCCAGCTGCTTTCCATAAGCTGCTCCAAAAGAAATAATCCAAGGTTTTCCCTGCTCTTCCACGAGGTTGGAAGTTTTCCTCTGAAGATGTACAGGCTTTAGTCCCTCTCAGGAGCAGGGAAACACTCCGGGTCCCAGGGGTAGCATCACTGGGAGCTATTGGAGCAGCCACCTGCCCCATTCTCCAGCGCAGATGTTGGTCTTTAGAAAGTCCTGCCCGAAGTCTTCAGGCCAGGGAAGCACCTGGGTCGGTCTCTGGTTCCTCCCCTCTCCCAGAGCTGTAGACTTTGAGACCTTCCTTATTTTTTCCCCCCTCTGTAAATTCCATTTCCAGAGCAGGTGCCTGTTCTGTCTTACATCATTTGCAGAGATGAAATCACTCTGTCCCTGCCCAAAATAAATTGGAGGGAGGATGCTAGAAAGCGAATTTATTTTTTTAAAATTTTATTTATTTTTTAAAGAATCACATTAGAAACAGAGAGGGAATACTTTGCTCTTTTGCTAAGTTTGCAGAGTTTTGGGGACACCTGGAAGTACTTGAATTGCACCAGTTTGGATAGAAAAAGAGCGTCTGTTGGCTGTGGAGTTGAGTTACAGCTGACAATTAAAAAAAGTCAAATGACTCTTTTTTTCTTTCCTACTAACTAACCCAGTGCCTCTTGTCAAGCTGACCTATTCCAAAACCAGTTTTGAGTTTTCTCTCCCATCAGGAAGCTGTCAGCAGCTGGTCACATCAATTCCAAGCAGGTTTTATTTTCTCATGGTGAGGAGTCAACGCTCCAGGCAGGGCTGGGTACCTGCTGGCAGGGAGATGGGCACAGCTCCGTCATTCCTTACGTGCTGTGAGTTGGATTAATTACTCATCCCAAGCGTTTTCCCACTGCCCCCCCAAGCCTGCCCTCGGTGGGTCCATGTTGGCATCACTCGATAGCTGTGGCCTCTGCCGCTGCTTTTTTAGGGACAAAATCCAGTCGGAGTGATGGATGCAAAGGAAGCAGCCTCCAGCCCCGCGGAGGATGCTTCACCCGCGCTCCTCCTCGGTGCCTGCTCCAAAGAGGTGCCTTGTGACCGTACCCACCTTCACACGGGGGTTTTGCACGAGCTGTGGTGCAAAGCAGCATGGCTTTTGGCACTCTCCGCTCGTGAGACCCCACCTGGAGCACTGTGTCCAGCTTTGGAGTCTTCAACACGAGAAGGACATGGACGTGTAGGAAGGGTCCAGCGGAGGGCAACGAAGGTGATCAGAGGGCTGGAGCACCTCTGCTATGAAGACAGGCTGAGAGAGCTGGGGTTGTTCAGCCTGGAGAAGAGAAGGCTCCAGGGAGACCTCATAGCAGCCTTCCAATATCTGAAGGGAGCTACAGGAGAGCCAGAGAGGGACTCTTTGTCAGGGAGTGTAGTGATAGGGCAAGGGGTAATGGTTTTAAATTGGAAGAGAAGAGATTTAGATTAGATACCAGAAAGAAATTCTTTGCTGTGAGGGTGGTGAGACCCTGGCCCAGGTTGCCCAGAGAAGCTGTGGCTGCCCCATCCCTGGGGGTGTTCAAGGCCAGGCTGGATGGGGCTTTGAGCAACCTGGTCTGGTGGGAGGTGTCCCTGCATCTAGTTGGAACTAGATGATCTTTAAGGTCCCTTCCAACCCAGACTGTTCTATGTACGTGTCATGTCCTATAATGGCATAGGGCAAATGCTGGCTCTCTGGGGCTTTTGAGCTTCTAACATCAGTCTGGTCTCTGCTCCTGTGGGTTTCTCGGAGGGGAGCCTCTGCGCTCCATCGTCACGGGGCTGCAGGGTAGCGAGCTGCCACCTGGAGACAAAACACAAAATCCAATGCTTTTATTTCCAGCCCTGGGGGTTATGCAGGTAACCCAAAAATACAGCTGGAATGTGGCTGGGCAGTGACATCTTCCCGGCAGAGCTGGCACGGCTCGTGGTGGCGTTATCTGGCTGGTGCATGGAGGCCGGGTGCGGCTCCGAGCCCCAGAGGTGGCAGTGCCAATGTGGCTGTTGGTGGCTTCAGCCAGCGTGCCCGTCCCCAAATCCCTCTCTCGGTACCAGGAGGAGGTCGCACCCTCTTCCCTGGCATCAGTCTCACCCAGCCCCGGTGGCACCGTTGGTGTGACATCCCGGTCCACGGGAGGAGGTGAGCCCTGCGGGGTATCGGTGATTGATTGTCCCCAAGTGCTGTCCGAGGGGATGGGAAAGATGACCCTGTTCTCTTTCCGATCGGATTGGGTTCGGAGGCTTTGCTTTAAAAATAGAGCTGCCGCAGAGTTTCCAGGCTGCGGGTCCCGTGCCTGGCGTCGGGCACGTGGGGCTTTCCTGTGGGATGTACCCACCTCGTCCATGGAAAGGCAAACGCATCCCGGCCTCGGGGGGATGCGCTCGGCATCCCTGCCGTGGCCAGGGAAAGGGCTGCAATTCCCGGTGGGACAGCGAGGGGCAGTGGCCATCGGGCAGCGTGGGGTTGGGACCGTAATGTGGCGTTGCTGCTGGTGGCACAGCAGCTCTTCCCTGCTCCCCGGCTGCAACGGAGGGGGGGGAAACCATAACCCAACCGGCCTCGGGAGACGCTGCCTCTCCGGAGGGGAAGGGTGGGGAGAGGGCCCCGGCGTTGGCAGGGCACTGCTTGAGCTCACTGCTGTTTTTAAGGGTGTGCTCTTCCCCTTATTCAAGCCAGCCCACGGGCAGGAGGCTGTGGGAGCAATGGGAGGGGGGGCTGCTGTCCCACCGGACCCCCCGCCTTGTCCCTGGCTGTGCCCTGCCGTACCCGGACCCACCGCGACTGCCTTGACTTCTCCCCATCTCAGGATTTGCTCCATCACCAGTTATGGGGTGATGTCCCAGCCCAGAGACGTGGGGAGGCTTCGTTACCACCAGCGAAACACCCCGGTGCCTTTTGTTCCTCCGGGATTACCTGTGGCATACGAAGGGCTGGATGATTAATGCCAAGCGTGCGCGTCTTCCAAGGCCGGGCAATTCCCACCGTGTCAGCAAGCTTTTGAAAGAGCTGCCAACAGTGAGACTTGAAAGGGTGCTCAGGTTTGGTTTTGTTTTGGTGTTTTGGTTTGGTTTTCCTCTTTTTTTTTTTTTTTTAAAGATGCTTTTGAGATGTTGGGAGGCTCAGCTTTGTACCACCCCTGCTCCTTGGGCACCGAAACCCAACAGGATTGATTCAAAAAGAAGCGGCGTTTCCCATCCCACCCGCTGGGTTAGGGACTTTCTGCTCCAAAGCAGCACGGACTTTGTGGGTGTCTGGAAAGATCCTCGGAGCATCTTCTCCCTGGGTCAGGGAATCATAGAATGGTTGGAGTTGGAAGGGACCGTAAAGATCATCTAGTTCCAACTAGATGCAGGGACACCTCCCACCAGACCAGGTTGCTCAAAGCCCCCTCCAGCCTGGCCTTGAACCCTTCCAGGGATGGGGCAGCCACAGCTTCTCTGGGCAACCTGTTCCAGGGTCTCACCACCCTCACAGGAAAGAATTTCTTTCTGGTATCAGCTGTCAAGGCAGGGAGTTAATGACGGGAGGACAATGGAGCATCCCATCCCTCTCCCCAGGATTGCCAGGGATGGGTGCTGGTGGCTCTCGGTGCCATCTGCCTTAGCAGCTCCTGCGTCAGCATCCTTTATGTGCTGATGATCTGTGCCTGAAACTATACCCTGGGAGTGGAAACACGCCTGAGAAAATATCTTCCGCAGTCCTTCTGGGGTTTATATAAGCACTATTTAAAATTAGCGTCACTCATTATGTTGGTATGTGCATTTACCTTGACCTCTGACTTTTCTGCCTGCAAACGTGTGTGGCCCGGCACAGCCTACGAGTTAGGGGATAGCTCAGGAGCGAAGGGGAGGCGTATTTTCTATAATTAGCTCAAGGTAAAGAAGCTGGTACAGTATCTCCCCTCCGGGCTGACGGGGAGACCAAAAACAAAACTGCAGCCCGTCAGAGCCCGGTCTGGCTTTGATCAGGAACGTCAGCGCTGGTTTTGAGGGAAAGGGGAAGAGCAGCGATACTCTGCCACAGCTTTTCTTGCACGTGTTTGCAGAGAAATGAATGATTTTTATTTTTTTTCAATTTTATTTTAATTTTCCCATGCCTTGGTCTCCCTCCCTTGCTGTTCACCAGCCGGATCCACGCAGCAATTTATATTTTGCCACCGTCTCGGTTGTCACCCTGGAATAGCTGCCGGTATTGTCATGGAACAATATTTCTACTATTTGTTGTGGTAATAGTCGTTAGTGGCAAAGCAATTAGCGTGTCACCTGCAGCAGGAAGAAATGTGACCTCTTTCTCTCCCGGCACCCCCTCGGTGCCC
>JAHREE010150375.1:0-28459 GCA_033628505.1 Tringa tobata | reverse complement strand
CCTAATATCCATCCTAAACCTCCCCTGGTGCAACTTGAGGCTGTTTTCTCTTGTCCCATCATCTGTTCCTTGGGAGAAGAGACCGTTCCCTGCTTCTCTACACCCTCCTTTCAGGGAGTTGGAGAGAGCGAGAAGGTCTCCCCTCAGCCTCCTTTTCTCCAGGCTGAACACCCCCAGCTCCCTCAGCCTCTCCTCACAAGACTTGTGCTCCAGACCCCTCACCAGCTCCGTTGCCCTTCTCTGGACCCGCTCCAGCCCCTCAACGTCAGAGAACACCAAGTGAGTGGACGTGCGTGGGATCCGAAAAGGAGAAGCAGCTGCACAGCTGGTGGCATCACACATCTGTAACCACCAAAAACCTCTCTCCATTTTTCTGTACAAACAGGCTCTTTGCCTCCCTCAGGTAAGTTTAGCTTGGCGTGCCGCACGCTGTAACTGGCTGTCAGGAGCCAGCTCTAGCTCTTAACACACGGAGGGTTGGAGGCATCTACTCTTAATGTGCCATTTCCATTCCCCTCCATGGGGCTGGCTAAAACACAGGTCACAGACCACCCGTGGCAACGGCTGCCTTCGATGCCAGTAGGACACTCCATCCTCCCACAAAGGTATCAAAATGTGAGCTGCTGACCCCTAACGACCTTCCAGTCCCTGTCCGAGGGTGGGGGTTATCACTCACACCTCCCCAACCAGCCCTAAATTGCCCCAGAACATCTGCATAAATACATCTGAAGTGAAAGATGTGCTACCTGCACATGGCAAAGCCCCGTTTTCTTATCGATCGGGCTGAAGCTGAATGTGCTGTAACTTTAATTTTTCTCAAAAGGAAAACACTCTGCAAATATAAGTTGCTGAACATCTTAGGTAAATGTACCAATTAGCAACTACCATGTATATTCACATAAACATTAACTACCATCTATTCAACACATTCCATAACCCCAAAGATAATAACGATTTCCTTTTGATCCATAAAAACATCTCTCTGCTCAATCAACGCTCTGCAGCAGCTCTGAGCTCTGACGTCCGCCCCTGCGCCCTGGGACTAAATTAGTTTTGAAATCTTTAGCTCTAATTAAATAACATTATTTCTTTTGTCTGGCTCCAGCAACGCGTTCTGCCTTCGTGACAGAAGGAAGGAGCCCAGGCAAAGGAAGGGAAGGCGACCCAGCTTGCAGAGGTTGTTGGTGAGTGAGAAAACCCCCCCCTGACAGCCACGTTCCTCTTCCCGATTCATTTGCTGCCTTCTTTCATGTACGGACACATGTCAGAGCTCAGAGCTGCTGCAAAGGGTTGATGGAGCAGAAGGATGGATGAAAAGAGACTCATCGTTACCGGCGGGGGGGTCAGGGAAGGAAGAGGTGGCAGTTGTGTAGGTTTGGGGGTAGGGTGCTTTCTAGGGTTGTGCAGGGGAAAAAAAACGAACGAAAAAATTCCTTAACTCACTTTCTTGGCTTTGATCTGACTGAAAGGACTAAAACTCTCGGTTTGGACCATTTTTTTAACATTTTTTCCCCCTGAAATTAACTAGGAAAAAAACTACAAAACCCAAATTCAATCCCGAACTACAAAACCCAAATCCAATCTTCAATTTAAACAAACTTAAATACGTAAATAGTTTCACTTTGGGGGTTGAATACTCAGGACATATCTGGGAGCAATAGAGACTGCTTGTTGCCCAAGCTTTTCGAAAAATACCGTTTTTGTTACCTTCTCTGAAGCCACATCCATACCGGGAAGTCTCACCCATCTGGCCTTTCTCCAGCTCTCCTGATAAGCACCACCAACTGCTTTGTCAACCCTTCCCCTTTGCCAGAGCTGCTCTCCTCCCATCTCCCACTCAAAAAGAGCCTTTATAAGATGCTGGGAGCAGCCTCCTGTTTGCAGTCCCATGCAACAGCCTCCCGTGTTGCTCATGGGAAACATTAATGAAGGGGAAACACACGATGCTAAGTGATATGTATGAAAATAGGTGGACGAAGATAGAATGAAGGTAGGAGGAAGGCTGGGTGGAGATCTGCCTTTTCTCACTCTTCATATCCTTAAATTTATGCTCATGCACTCTTGAATTGTGACATATATTTGTAGAGCTGAAGGACCAAACATTTTGTGACTGCATTATTCATCCCAGAGTTTCCCTGCTCCCTAACCACCTTCCTTTCCTACTGTACTGGGGACCAAGATGCACCCCGTTGCCCTCACCACGGATTCATTTCCAGCCCTCCTGGTTTAGCAACAAAACATTTTGTCAAGAAGCCGCTCGGTGCAACCGCGAGGACAAAAAAAGAAGTAAATAACCACCAAGGTGTCGGGGGGATGGGACTCACCAAGAACGGTCAGCCGGGCAGGTCGGGATCGGATGGCCGCTTGGATGGCCTGACATTCGTAGACGGCATCGTCTTGGAGATCAGCTCTCAGGATCTTCAAGTGATGCTCTCCGGATAGATGGTCTCCTACGACCAGGTAGCGCGGGTAACCTGCAGAAGGAAAGCACGAGTCAGGAGGCAGCTGGAATGATGAGCCCAAGGATGAAGGGTACAGAGCATGGGTCCAGAACCCCAGGAGCCTCAGGAGCCAGGCAGCTTCTTCCCCTCCTTGGCAGCCAGCAGAAGGAGAGAGAGAGAGAGAGAGGCCTTCCAAATTTGGGAAAGAAACTGCAGGTTTTGCCCTAAGAGTTCAAAACAGAAGTGCTGAGGAAGGAGCATTAACTGAAATCCCTGGGAAAAGGCATAAGCCCTTCCACCAGGAAACCCAACACCTTCTGGAGACCTGGCACAGGATTTCCTTAACTCCCCGAGCCAGCCGTGCACATGCTTGGGGTGAAACCTCGGGATACTTCTCTAGGAGGTCTGGGGGGGTACCCTGATGAGCCTGCCCCACGTTTGGAGACATCTGAAGCACCACAGAAGGAAAGCTGCCATCACCCCATCCTTCCCTGCTCTCGTGATTAATGCACTGTGGTAACGCAGGCAGCCTGGCACGCGCTCGTGTTTTTCGTTGTTTCGCGAGCCATCAACAGCAGGATTTGCTCTCCTGAACCGCAAGAAATACAAATGATGGGTTTGTTTGTATTTAGCTAATTAGATGACTGGCTGAGCTGGTATCACGCGAGCTGGCAGTTCCTCTCGCTTAAAGCAGCCCCGGCTCCCTTAATTGTGGAAGTCGTTTACACGCGCTACATCCTTCAGTGGAGCTGTTGTTACCCGTTCCAAGGTCTGGTATGGAAAGCTGAGCCCTAATATATGTAAAAGTTGTAGCACAGAGCTTTGAAAAACAGTTGAAGAGGGGAGTGCGCGCTCAGACGAGTCTGAGAAACGAGTACTTGTATGTATTAGAAAATAAGAGGAAAAGAAAAAGCAGGTATTGTGCTTCCGAAGAGAGCGGGGCCCCCCGAGACCGAGAGACACGAATCCTCCCCTGCTTTCTGAATTTTCTGAATGCTGCTGCTGGATTTGGAGAAAACCCCTCTGAGGTCTCCTGTGCCCTGCAGTTGAGTGGTGGCAACATCACACACCTACAATGAGGGGGACAAGGCTGCAGCTCCCGGCAGGGCTTGGTGCCCTCCCAGGTTTCTGGCCTTCAAGCAAACGCTTTCCACTTCTCACGTGAAATGCTTCACTAAAAAATTAGGGTTTTCCAGCAAAATATCTAGAATAAAGTGTGTAATGTTTCCACTACTGTTCCAGAGTCTTCACCAGTTGCAATAAACCCTCAATCACAATGCAGGCGTGGGATTAAGTAACGAGAAGTCTGGGGAATTTTATTACCAAACTATAATTTGCCAAAAGTACAGTTTAAGGAAGCCACAAGTACTTGTGGGCTCCGCTGGATTGCAATAAACACATTTATCCAAAGCAAACAGGGACTTTTTTTTTTTGAAAATGTCAATACAGGCTCTTTCAACATTTACAGAAGATCACAGCCTGCGTTTTGGAAACACGACATTTGTTTCCAGGAGTGAACCCAAACCAGAAGCAAGGCTTTCCAGAGGGGCAGATCACACCAAGGGGTTTTGCTTCGAGCCAAGAGAGAAAAAAAAGTTTGTTTATTCCCAGTTTCAATACTTATGTTGGGCTGGAAGGTTTTGTAGCTGAAATAAAAAAAAACCCTCATTACTTTGTAGAGTAGGGTAGATGGTTGGACTCGATGATCCCAAGGGTCTCTTCCAACCTAGATGATTCTATGATTCTATGATTCTATGATTCTCAAAATGAATATTGAGGCTGCCCCTGCACTGTGGGGCAGGGGGATGCTCCCGATTTCCCTGGGTAGGCAGGACAGTGTCACCACTTACTGGAGAGATCCCGTCCGACTCCGAGGGCGAGCCCGTCTTTAATCCACAGCACGATGCCATTGTACTCGGGGATGGCGCACAGCAGCGTCACGGGCTGCCCCGCGATCACCACCTGGTCCTGGGGCTGCTGCGTGAAGGAGGAGGCTTGGCCTGGAGAGGACAACGGGAGAGAAAGAGGAGACCATCAGACTGTCACTTCTTGGGTGGTTTTCCATGCCATGCGGTGCCTTGGGATACAACAGCCCCCCTGTGCTGTCACACCACAAGCCTGAGGTTGAATCCTGCAGCTCTTAATTACATGATCACTTTTTGCCCCCTCGTGCTCTCAGATAAAAATTTGCAATGGTTTTCCTCCCTGGGGAAAAAAAAATAAAATATATATATACAGCATAGAGGTACCAGGCATTTCCTTTAGCTATTTTATTCCAGATTGCAGTGTTAATGTTGTAGCCATCAGGATTTCTGTATAGACAAACAGCCAGCTTTCGGGAAGAGGAAGACTTTATATTACACCCAACACAAGAGGACCTTGGTCCTCTGCTTCTGAGTCTTAAATCTGCTGTCTTAAATCAGGACGCAAAGTTAGAACCTGCTACACAACACACAGCAGTACCGACTGTTGCTGTTCTCCCAGCTTGTCACCTACTTGTGTTTGCTGGGAGCTTCACCCACGTCTGGGGATGGAAGGAAGTGACAGCCCTGGTTCAGCACTGCCTTTCCCCAAGGTCTCATCATCAAACTCACAAACGATACACCTCTAACGAGCCGAGCTCTTAAGCATGACACCTACCACTTTGGTTGATGCAGGTGGAGCAGGAATGGTGGTTTATCACCCCTCTCCTCACCCTGAGTGCTGCAATAGCAACTCAAAGCCCTTGGGTCATCTCCTGCCATGGTGAGATGTCTCACACCTCAGGCGAGAGGTGAAAACTTCTCATTTTCAAGAGAAAGTGCCCTGATGCAGCGGAACCTCCTTCCCATCAGGGTTTGCTCCTCGCTGGCATTATGTTTTACTTTCACTCTTTGAAATAAATCATCGTTCCTTGGCTTTGCCATGATTGAAAAACATTCAAAGTGTTAATTCCTTCTGTTTGTTTGGGTTTTTTTTTCTCTTTTTTTTTTTTTTTTTTTTTTTTCTTTCTAAGATGAGTGCTCTGGTTTCCCATCAGGCATGGTGGGAATTTGGGATGGCTGTACAGCACATCCCTGTGGTTCAACAGGGATTGGGGCACAGGGCAGGTCACTCCCTTCTTCCTTGTAAAGAAAACAGTAAAGGCTGGAACAAACACTAAGAAAGTGCCCCTAAACCAAATAAATTTGGGGGTGTCTTAGAGAGATGGCTCATTGTGCTACAAGTTAGCACATGTAGGTAGTGCCACAGTCTCATGCTGGAAGGTCTTAAACGATCTGCTGATATCTGGACACCTTGTGAGCACAGTCTTTTGTCTTAATTACTTGTAGAGCATCTGAATAATGGTTTCGCCAGCTCTTACTGGCTCTTGCTCTGGATACGGGAGAGAGCTGAGATGGAGAGAGGTTGGGAGAATGGCCGAAGAGCTGGATTGATGCTCGCTGTATTACCCGAGGGGTTTTAAAGACCAGGAGCCTTGCTGTGCCTGAGTTATCACCCTGCAACAGGCACGGAATAGAGGAGCCCCCACCCCTCAGCCGAACGGCAGCTCGATACACGGGAGCACACCGGGTTGAAGAAAAAACTTTCTCTTTTAAAATCAATTTGTTAAACCAGGACAGTCTCCACGTGAACCACCCTAAATCAATTCAATCCTAATTTACATTAACTCAATTTAATCATTGACTGATGATTAATCCTAAACCAAGGTTAAGTGTGACACAAGTTCTCGCAACTCAACTTGTTTCCAAATGAGTTGTTGGCCCTTGCCTACAGGGCAGAGCTACAAAGCTCAATCATTTTCCAACTCGTGCAGTTAAACCAACGCAAGCCCCCATGTGAATGCTTATATTTCAATTTAATTTAGTGCAGCTTAACTTAAAACTTGCTCTTAGCTAGCTAAAGATGCACAGGGAAGAGTGGAGCCATCCTTTCCAGGTTTCTACGCATTTACGTACGTCAGGTTAAAAAGGCTTGCTGAAATTTTTTGCAAATCTCCCTGCAGTGCCCAGGCACACTTTGAACACTGTATCCCTAGACATTTCAAAGGTCCTGGCTCTCCCAGAACCCACATAGGACCACAGAGATGCTCTGGGGCTGGAGCCCCTCTGCTATGAGGACATGATGAGAAAGTTGGGGGGAGTTCAGCCTGGAGAAGAGAAGGTTCCAGGGAGACCTTAGAGCCCCTTCCAGTCCCTCAAGGGGCTCCAGGAAAGATGGGGAAGGACTTTTTATAAGGGCATGTAGTGATAGGACGAGGGGTAATGACTTCAAACTGAAAGAGGGGAGATGGAGACGAGATCTCAGGAGGAAATTCTTTGCTGTGAGGGTGGTGAGAGCCTGGCCCAGGTTGCCCAAAGAAGCTGTGGCTGCCCCATCCCTGGAGGGGTTCAAGGGAAGGCTGGAAGAGGCTTTGAGCAACCTGGTGTGGTGGGAGGTGTCCCTGCCCAGGTCAGGGGGGTTGGAACAAGATGATCTTCAAGGTCCCTTCCCACCCAAACCATTCTATGATTTGGCAAGGAAATCATATTTTCATCACAGGTGTTCCCAAAATCCATGGTGGTGGCTCTGGGTGTGGTGCTGCACATGTGACAGCAGAGGTTTATGCCAGAGAAGATTCCAGCTCTTTCTGTGGGGAGAAACTTGCTGGAAGTCACGATGGGACTCCGATACCAGCTATGCTGAAGTAAGATGTAGAAATTTGGTTTCAAAGGCAATATTAATCAGCTTTCTATTTTATTTGGACTCACAAAGGACAAGCGCTGCTGGATACTAGGGAAGAGTGGGGATGAGAGAGAAAATTAGAGAAGGAAACAGAAAAAAAAAAGTGAGCATTTTGCTTTGTTGTTATTTTTTTATATATATTTTTTTCCACCCACTAACTATGTTTTCACGGCTCACTCCGTAATCTTGACAATTCTCAAGGCAAGCCGGGCAAGCGGGGACAGCGCTGGAACGCAGCAATAACCCAAAAAGATTGTTTTATCGGCGAGAATTATCAGGTTGTCAGCTGGGAGCTGCAAGAGCCGTAATGAGAAAGCAGAAGCACAAAGTGGTGTCCATGCCCTCTGAAAATGTCCATTAAGCAGAGGCTTCATTTGGTAATTGCTGTTGGAAATGAAGCCCTTTTTAGCTTTTTTTTTTTTTTTTCCTTGATTTGTTTTAGAGAACGGCTGATGGCCATGGAAAATCAGAGCAGAAACATGGCATATGTCTCCTGTCTTTTCCTTCCCTCTGTTTGTTCAGTGTGAAAAATTGTCACTTGAAACCATTTTTTTTTGTGTGTCCAAGGCTCCATCTCAGCTACAAACAGCTCCGACTCCGTCACAGGAGAGGAGAGACAGGGGTAAGGACCTTGAGAGCATTACCTGGACCAGTCCCTGCTCCACGGCAGGATCATCTCTCCCTAAATCACAGATGAAAAAGAAGCAGAGAGAAAAAGGTACTGAAGGCAGAGCTCAACTAGCTTTCAAATCAGCTTAAAGTCTGATTATTGGGTTTAACTGGGTTTGGAAGATCAGAGGCCCGTCCACGTTACAGCTTTCAGCTGTCTTATGTCTTAATGTCAAAGGAACAAGTAATTTGCAGAAAAGTTTTAAGGGAGATAAGGTACTTGACAGAAAATAACTGAAAATGGGGAGATTGGGAGAGAGCGATTTACAAATGCAGGTTGAGCGGTTTAAGCTACAAGAAAATGGGCTGAAACACATCAATTGGGTATTTTTCCCATGAACGTTTACAACATTATTACAAAATGGTGCTTTGGCTCCAGAGCAGGGTGGTTTGACTCCAAGGACAAAACAAACCAAACGCTTCAATGCTCACACAAGACGCTCTCGATCAGCCAGAGGTTTCCCATTCTCTCCTCTCCTCTCCCACCAAATACAGCATTAGCCAAAAAAAATCTGGTTTTAACTACAACCTGGCTTCCCAAATCCAAATCCTTGTAGAGTTCAGACCACCTGAGCCCAACCAAGAGTCCAGGCGAGGTACCCACATCACCCACACGAGGTACCATCTCCTTCTCACCTTCTCACATGCTCTGGGTGGTCCTGCTTTGGCAGGAGAGTTGGACTAGATGATCTCTATGGTCCCTTCCAACTCTAAAAATTCAGTGAAATTCAGTGAAATTCTACAGCACCTTCCTGCCACACGAAGGGAATGAAGGGTCTGGTTCTGGGAAGTGGTCTTCTGCCCTGTGGCAGGAACTGCAAACACCAGGGAGATGCAGCAACACACACAAGTGCCCCCACCCAAGTCCACTCCTCTCCCAAACCCTGTTTTTCCTCTTTTCAAGCCTAAGGACTGGGCACACTTTCAAAGAAGGAAAGAACCCAGTTGATGCTTGGCTTCCTACAAGCATCGTTGGGAGCTCCTCGGCACCGACTCTGCCCCCCAAGAGCATCCACGTGAGCATCTTCTGCTGTTCACCCGGCAGAGGGGCACCAAGCAGAAGCAAATAGTAGGAGTCTGAATTCCTTGTTGATTTTTCTTTGAAGAAAAAGCAAATGGGTATGTAAATGAGATGCTAACCCTGCCTCTTGGCCGTGTGCCAGCGCGTTGGCAAAGTCCTAGCTGCTCTCTCAAGAGCTGCCCTTCTGCTGAATGGGGGTTGTCAGCTCCGGGTTGACCTGCCGTTGGTAGAGGGGGGGGCTTTGGTGTCAGAGAAGGTACGAGAGGCTCTTCATCTCGGGGCCTCATCTTCTACTGGTTGCTGGCTTTGCTTCGCTCCCCGAGGAGCTATTTACTCTGCCAGACAACTGCGTGACCCGTTTTCTGGCCCTGCCACCTCCTGTCTCCTTGGAGGAAGTCTCTCTAAAACAAAAGCAGGGGGCACTTTGAGCAGCTACTGAAATCCTAAATGGCAGGGACAAAATGGGAGAATAAAGGACCCACCGTGAACAGCGAGCAGGCAATAATGCTAACCCTGCTCTCAAAAAAAATCACAGGCAGGATCCTTATGAAGTCACAAGCATGTCATAAAAGTGTAAGAAAAAAAGAGAGAACCACTTTAGAACTCTTTATATTTCCTTAATGGATTTTGCACCTGTGGCTCCTGTTTTTCAGTGTTTCTCTCTAATGTTGCCTTGTTCTTTCAAACAAAGGCTGTGTTTGTGACTTCCAAGGGAAATCACGCCACCAGCGCCGCAGCGTTCCTCTTCAGAGAAGTCCCAACACCCACGCATGGCGAGAAGGACCAAAAACCCCATTTTGCGACCCGGAAAACGGAGGGAGGCACCGACACGACGGTGTTGCCAAGGTCACCCAGGGCCCCGAAGCTCCTTCCATCGCCAAAGCCCCCATCGGCGACCGGCTTTCAAAGCTCTCTGAAGACTGAAACCTGTTTGCACGAGTTCTTGTCTGAATTATTTCAGCTTTGCAGCCTCCTGCGTAAAAACCAGCCTGCCTGCAGACAACTTGGTGCAAGAAGAGAAGAGGCAACCGGGAGCAGCAGATAGTTAAATTTTCATTACCCGAGAGAAGCGAGTATTGTAGTAAGAGGCAAGGGACTTAGAGAGGGAACAATGACTCATTAGAAATGGAGACACTGTGGCTCCTTTTATGTAAGTGGAGCTTTGAATTTCCATTGTGTTCTGAAAAGAATTAGTTCTTTTTGTTGAGGAGAGGATAGAAGTGGCGAAGGAGGACTATGAAGCTCCTCGTAAAAATATTACTGTTTGGAAATGAAAGATCCAGTGATTAAGAGTGGTGGGACGTTATCCTGGTCCCTGAATGCAGAGAGCTAATCCTTCCCTCAACTCAGGGCCAGCATGACATAGAATCAGAGAATGGTTTGGGTTGGAAGAGACTTTGAAGATCATCTCATTCCACCCTCCTGCTCTGGGCAGGGACACCTCCCACCACACCAGGTTGCTCCAAGCCCCCTCCAACCTGGCCTTGAACCCCTCCAGGGATGGGGCAGCCACAGCTTCTCTGGGCAACCTGGGCCAGGCTCTCACCACCCTCACAGCAAAGAATTTCCTCCTGAGATCTCATCTCCATCTCCCCTCTTTCAGTTTGAAGTCATTACCCCTCATCCTATCACTACATGCCCTTAAAAAAAGTCCTTCCCCAGCTTTCCTGGAGCCCCTTGAGGGACTGGAAGGGGCTCGAAGGTCTCCCTGGAACCTTCTCTTCTCCAGGTTGAACCCCCCCAGGTCTCTCAGCCTGTCCTCCCAGCAGAGAAGCTCCAGGTCTCGCAGTATCTCTGTGACATCCTCCAGCCCGGCTCCAACAACAGGTCCATGTCCTTCTGCTGTTGGTGGCCCCAGAGCTGGAGATAGCACTGTAAGGGGGTGTCCTCAGAGTAGAGGGATGAATTCTCCTCTCTTGACCTACTGGCCTCCACGTGTGCTCAAGGGGCTGTGGTGTGATAACAGTCCCAGAAGCATCCCTCTTCAGACCAAGCAGATGGCACCACCAAGTGCCCTGATGTAAAGTCATGGCACTTCAGCCCAGCTTAGGGTTGGTTTCTTATTATGTGATGCCTGGAGATGGAGCCATCTCTTGACCATGGAGAGGACTAGGGAGGGAGGGTAGAGATGGCTTCGTGCCCACACTTTCCCGACAGACCAAGGCTTGTCTCTGCATCACCCCGTGCAGCTTCTGCTATCGATCCCGTGACAAATGGGCTGGTTCTCTCAGCCCTCATTCAAATGGGTCCTCTTCTCTGAGCCAAGGACAACCAGCTCCCTGCATAAGGCCCATCGCGCATGAAAACGCACGCCCACATTGATTTTTAGATGACTAGGAAAAGCAAGCAGACAAAAGCGTTACATTATTTACAAAGCTCTCTGGAATTGTCAGTCATGGGGAAGCTCAGACGGGGAGAGCTGGGAAGAGCTGGGCGGGCAGCAGAGCTGCTCATTACCAGCCTCCCTTCTCCTAATTACCTTCCCCGCTGAGAGACACCACCCAGCCCAGCCTTGAGGTCACCTGCAAGGCTTTGGCTGAGCACAGAGCCCACGGAGCAGAAAGCATAAGGGGCAGCAAAGTGTCCCCAGGGGCACAGCAAGGAATTTCCCCGACAAGGGCAAAGGCAGGACTTTCTTGCACCTTCGGAGGAGTTTCCCAGAGAGCAGCAAATGAATTGCACCAAGCCATGCTGTCCGGAGTGAGGAGACATGGAGCAGCATCCCCAAGGCAGGGTCACTTCTTGGTGACAGCCAGAGCCATGCCTTGCACTTTATTTCGGCTTCATGGAAGAAAAAAGAAAGGTAGTTTGAGTTCATCCCTTGCATAAGCTTTCCATTATTTTATTTTGTTTCCTTGGGGGGGAGAAAAGAAAATAAAATCTGTTTGAACAAAAAATGTCAGTTTGGCCTTTTTTAGTTTGACTACGCAAGTCCAGCTCACGTGGCTTATGTATGCTTCATGCTGCTGAATTATTCAGTTTGGGAGGAAAAAAAAAAAAAAAAAGAAAAAAAGCACAACACCCTTCAGTCAAGGAATGAATCAGCTGTATGGGAAGGCAAGCAGCAGCCTGTCTCTCCCTGACCAGCTCTCTGTGTGACCTGGCACCAGATGTGTCCCCTCTCCAGGGGGTTGAGCTCATCCCCACAAACAACAGGAGATGGGACCCTTTTTCCCCTTGGAGCATCCCACCAAGCTCAGCCTGGAAGCCCCCACCAACCCCAGCCAGCTGTGCAGTGGTGGAGGGGAAGAAGTGGGCTACGTTCAGGTGAAACCAAAGCCCAAACGATCCTGGGTGCAGGTCCCAGCCCATAAAAAGCATGGTCAACAGCCAGAACCCAATCTAAGCTTGGCCTCTGTGTAACCCTTTGCCTCCCAGCCGAGCTCATCCCGAAGTGATGTCACATATTTTCCTAAAGCTGCTCAGAGCAGAAACATCAGCATCCCACTGTGTCCACTCAGCAGCTTCAAAGGGGCGACAGAGAATTTTTGAATAAGATATTAGACCTTTTAGAAATCTTTTTGTCTATTAGTCACACAGGCAAGAGATCTGAACTATCGAGTATTCCACTTGCTTTGATACCCACATGAAATCCCAGCACTGCTTTCAAAGTCACTGCGAGCAGTTTGATCAGCCATGCAGAAAGGGCTTAAATGTCATCGTCTGCTCTGTTATTAGCTACCAATTGGGAAAGGTGTAAGAGTACACTTAACGTGGGATATTTATTAGCAACCTCCTCCCAGCACCACCTTCGAGAATTAACTCTCGTGCCATTAAATGCCGGTTCTCAGCAGCTGCCCTGATAGAAAACAAACTAATGGGCTGCACCACGGAATCAGAAATAAGCTGTCCCCCAAAAATCAGCATCCGAGTGACCTTATGGACTGGATGGCACTGAATATTCAGGCACAACGGATGGCTCCTGGCCATTCTGCTTTAATGGCCCTGCGTGTACCCACTGCCCAGATAAAGCTGGGCTCGCGGGAAGCGGCGTTATCTTCTCCTAGATGAGCTGACAGAGCCAGGGGAAAAAATAACCAGAATAGCAGCAAAAGAAGGGCTCAGGTGGCATTTTTCCCCAGGGGCCAGCACAGGAGGGTTTGCTTCTTGGGGTCCGGGGGTGATGCCTGTTCTGGCTATGGAAACCCCAGGCACGGTGCCCATCAGCATCCCTCGCTGGAGACAGGAGATGTTTCGCTCGCCTGAGCAGAGGGGGAAGAGATTTCCTCCCATCGATCCAGCTGGAGGCCCCAGCTCCCACTGGAAATCACCAGCGACTCCAAGAAATATTTTGTTATCAGCGCTCCTGAGGAACCCGTCGCAGAATAATAAATTACCATTTGCTCTGCTGTCATGGTGTAGATGTCCTGGATGGCAGCCAGGCTGACGGGGCTCACGAGGGATTCAAGAGAAGAAGAGGGGACACTTCAGTCACTCCAGCCAAGGCAGCTTTCTCTGTGGCAGCTACAGAAGCTTTCTCGATGCTAAATATTTGTAGCCCACAAAGAGCGCAGAGGGGTCGGCAGGTCCTCAGCTGTAGGAATCCTGCACAGCCACTCCCAGGACCTAAAACCACCCACTTTAATCCACAGAGGAGGAAAAGGAACTTCTCCTTCTTAAAAAAACCAGCTGATGCTCAAACTGGTGGGCAGCAACGTGTCCCCCACAGCCTCCCGGATGAAATCCTTAAGAATTTTATCCCTTATGACCTTCTGAAGCCTCTCAGGTGATCCCCCCCAGGCCTCCCTGGATTACATTCAATCCAGGTGCGTCCCCTTAGCCCAGCCTTTGTTCCCAAGCCAGAGCTGCTCTTTTGAAATATAGTCCTATAAATCTCAGCTCGTCTCCGAGTTAGAGGGCACACAGGACACTCGTCCGTAGGAAAAACGAGAAGGATGAATAATCCATTTCACAAACGATTTGGAGATTTCAAAGTCTGGCTCTGCTCCCAGGAAGAGCAGCAACTGGAAGTTGTGCAGTCTACAGGGTGGAAAATTAGACCAAAGAGCTCGCCCTGGGTCGCGCCATGTTTCACTTCCATCCTCGTTTTTCAAAATCTGTTATCTCACGCTTTGAGTCACAAAGAGAAATCAAAATGAAGATTCATTTCAGAACGGAAAATGCAAATATTTAATACTAAAAATACTGACAGATTCTGCTCCTGACTTTCACCATCCGGCCAAACTCCCAGTGAAAATCTCATTGCAAAACAACCTTTTGTTTTCTCCCCTTTGCCTTCCAATAGTTTAAACACAGCTCTGCCAAAACTTACCAGAAAATAACCCAAGCTTTAATATAAATATATATATACACACACTCATATCCTTCTCAAAGCAATTTTGAGGTTAAGCAGTCTCACTACAAGTTGGTGAGACATTACGTCCATCGGATAGATTGGAGAATTCATTCAAAGAGAAGTTAAACATATCTCTACAGGAACTTCTGTCATTTAGATGTGGTGTTGGGGGATATGGTGTAGGGGAGAACTTTGTAAAGTAGTGTTGATGGTTGGACTCGATGATCCCAAGGGTCTTTTCCAACCTGAATGATCCTATTCTATGATTCTTTCCAACTTTACAGTTGTTTGAATTTCCACCGCATAAGATGCCCTCTTTAGCCACCTTCCCAGAATCTGAAACACCTGGGCAGTTTACCAAACCACACATATCGAGGCAGGAAAATGCAAGGAAAAAAAATCTTATTATGGCCCTGAAACCTTGCGAGGCCACTGTCCCCATGAACCATCTCTCTTCTGGGGGGGCTCCCGGCCAGATGCGCTACATGATGTGGTTGGACTCGATGATCTGTGGTTGGACTTGATGATCTCAAAGGTCCCTTCTAACCCTGAATATTCTGATATTCTGTGATATTACAGACGCACTGAGGCTGAGGGCTCGCTCCAGCTCCCTGCTGTTTAGCCGAGCCGAGAAGCGGGGTGAGATCGCTTCAGGTTGTGTTGCGCGAATTATCAAGTCTGAAGATGAAGTGGAATGAGAATTAGCAGGTTTCTGCTGTAATTATTGTTTGTTTGGATTTTTCCAAGTGGAAATGATTGTAAATATGTGCACTTTCTTTTTTTTTTTTCCCCGACATGCAAGATTCATATTTAGAGTTAGAACAAATTATTCTGAAGAACAGCCTAAAGTTAAGCATATGCAATATACACAAAAAATGTGGCAGGGAGAAGACAAGAGGAGGTAGGAGATGCTGAGATGAAGAGACAGGGAGGAGATCATCAGTTGAGCAGGAAACATTTCATGCACGTGCCCACCCTCGTTACCCGAGGAAGGCACTTAAAAACTCTTTGCTTTTCTAGCCATACACAAAGACCTAATAAAAGCTCCCCTTTCCTGATATCCACGGCCGTTATGATATCCATAGACCCAAGGAGATGCCTAGAATTTATCCATTGCTCAGCCATCACAGAGGAGGTCAGCGACCCACATCATTGCCTACAACAACCAGCTCCTATTTTTTGACCATGATTTACCCACTGAAGCCAAGAGCAAAGAAAAACGAGAGGAAACGTGAATCTGGTCAATATTTATAGCCCTGCAACTGCTTTATCAGCCCATGTGCCCCCCTGGGAGAAGCCATGGGGCAGGGGCCGTGCTTTTCCACCGCTGACAGCCCCACCACATCCCTACTTTAGTGCTGGAGGAGAAGGGGGCACCTCAGAAGGGGGCTCAGATGTATTTAAACACACTCTAAGTGGGAAACATGACTTTGCTGTTTGTTTTGTTACTGGCTCCTTCTCCGTGGTCCCCACTGCAGAGTCATTGGCTTGCTGGTGCACAACCCCAGTCCAAGAGAAGATTAGCACATTCCAGCCTGCTGAGTTAATTAGCAGGTAATGAGAGATGCTCATCAATAAACCCAGCTGTTTCTGAGCCCCCTCCTGGGTTGAGCCTGCGGGACAGAGGAAGCTTTCCATCCCCTGATGACCTCCGTGTGGCTCACCTAGGAGATGATGGGCTCTCACCCCAGAGCAGACAAACCCCCAGCCCTACAGAAAGGCAAAGCTTTGGGAGCATTCACACAAGCCCTTTTCTTTCAGGATTTTCTGGGATAGACCAGGGAGATGATTTTCCATCTGGTTTGCTGGTGGAGGATTCCTGGATTCCTTGCCCAGGGTTAAGAGCAGGTAGTGTAAGGCTGGGAGTCAAAATGAAAAGAATTTAATTATTATAATATTATACTCTCTTATGGTGGAAATCTCTCGCCAGGGATTCCCTCCTCTTGAAACCTTAGAAGCCCACAGCTGGGGATAGAAACCTCCACAGAGGGGGAAAAACAAAACCACCTCTTTTACAGCTTCAACCACAGCAAACCTCAAACGCAGGTCCTTTTTCGGGCTAAAATCCTGAGGAATGGGGAGAGAAGAAGTCCCCAAACTAGTAAGAGCTGCACATTTAGCCAGTAGCACCTCCGTTCCTGACTTGAGAAAAGGCTTCCTGCCATCAGCGAGGCAGGAACATAACCTGTTTAAGGCTTTAGAGAGAGACACATAACCATCATCATAATTTTTAAGAAGCAATGTGCAACACAGTGCCTTACGGACTCCTATAAATTACTCGGCACCCGGCTGCCAGCTCAGCCTAAGCTCGATATTGCCTGCAGTAATTATTTGGATCAAATGCAGTTTATCTGCTTCATATTTGTGTTTCTGTGCTCTCTGGTAACTTATAAATGTCATTGCGGTGTTTATTTGTTATAATGAAACTTAATGACGTTTGAAACCGATGGCTGTGGTTGTGGGCTGCAGGTTTGAAGTAATCTCTTCATCTCAGGAGCAGGAGGCCCAAAGATAACATTAAATTACCCTATAGGAAAGGAAGATGTATGCAGACAGATACTCGGGCCCGTGTATTATTCATTGGAGAGATGACTAGCAATGAGCCACAGAGCCTAAGGCTACGGGCTCAAAGCATTGTCACCCAGCGAAGGCAAATGTTCCTGTCCAAGGGGAACTAGTTGTCAAGCCATAAGCCCAAATGCATCTCAATCTGTTTTATTAAAACCTTCTAAGGCATGCTGGGGCGGCTCCGCTGCAAGATGCCCGTGTGAAAGGGCTGGCAGGAAAGAAACGAGGTGGGGATGCTGTAAAACCAAGCAGAGCTGTGTAGGAGAGCGAGAAAATGGCTTTGTGAGGCTTCAAAAGCAGGTGGGGAGTCCAGAGCTGCAGCTGGGTGGCTTGGTACCCCCTCTCAGACAGACGTCTGATGCTGAAGGCTGTTCTCCTCCCCGTGCAAGGCCCAGCATAAACTTTTCTTGCTTTTGCTTCAGGCACTGCTCCTTGTCCTCCCTTCTTCTGAATAATTTCCTCCCTAGGTTTCCATCGCTGCGTGTATTTATAGACTCTGGTCGTGTCTCCCCTTGAGCCTCCTCCAGACTATATAAATTTACCTTCTCCAGCCTCTCCTCTTACAACCTGCTCTCTAATCCCTGGGCCATTCCTGCCACCACAGCCAGCTATTCTCCCTGGCTTTGCTCCACGTTCCCGGGGCTGCAGGGACTGGGGCACACGTGGAGCCGGGCAATTACTGATGCCTGATTACCTGGGGACCTACTGAAGCAAAACGCCGGTGGCAACAGCCAGGAACAGCTTTCCTCAAGCTCCCTCCTCACTGTCAGGAGTTCCGGGGGGTACTCAGGACAGCCAGCCCCAAAAACAGCTTTAACCCCTCCATCTCTGGTCTCTGGAGGGGCTGGGCTGATGCTTCCACACCCTCTGGCCATCAGAGAGTCGGTAGGAATTGCCACATTTCTCAGGAGTAAAGAAATAGCATCACCAGAGAGACTTTAAGGTCTCCGGGAAACTGGAGCCCTGCTGTCAGTTGAGTTTGGCTCAAAAGTCTGGCTTTTTGACTTCATCTGCTTCTCCTGCGCAAGGTCAGGCAGGTCTGGAAGTGCCCAGTGCTGCAGCCATCTGTCCCCAGCAGCACAGCTTCTTCCTTTTGCTTCTGCACCTAAGCAAAGGGAGGAACCTTCCTCCTGCATCACCAGGAACCTCTCTGCCTTCCAAGGCTGTCACGCTCACCCACTCCGAATCCCTAAACCACCCTGGGAATGCCAAGGTCTAGAGTTTTGTGACTTTAGGGATAGATCGTTTCCACCCAAACAGTATGATGGGGTGCATCTGCCCCTTGGCCATCTCTGTGCCCTGCCACCAACGAAGGTCCCATCCCTACCACCAACGAAGGTCCCATCCCTGCCACCAGCTAAGGTCCCATCCCTGCCACCAACGAAGGTCCCATCCCTGCCACCAGCTAATGTCCCATCCCTGCCACACGAAGCTCTGCAGGACAGCATCCCTGGGGACATGCAGTGCAGGGAGGTGATTCCTCCAGAGCTCAAACACTACAAGCAAACACCCGTCAATGCCTTAGTCACCGACCAACAGCAAAGGAAAACAACACCTGGGTAACTCATTTGATTAACCTCATCTGACCACCTGGATTAAACCCAGAAGCTGTTATTGGCAGACGTGCTGCCTGATGACAACTGACACAAGAAATTAATCTTCATTACTTGCAATCCTTACGCAACCGGCCCCAGAGAACCTCGTGCAAGGATCCCACCACCAGAGCTCATCTGAGACCCCATCTCCGAGCTCCCCATGGAGAAGACAGGACCAGTGTTTCCAGCTGGGAGCACTGGGGATTAACACAGCAGCTTCTCCCAGCAACCCCAGCCTTGGCAGAGGTCTCCCGTCCAGGAACCCACTGGATCTAACCTTGCTTAAAACCTCCGTGACATCGATTAATGAGGAGGAGAGGACCGTGTGGGGCCACCTGCAACGACCTTGCCTGCAAACCCTTGAGAAGGGAGTTAATTCTGGATGAACGGCTCGGCGAGGAGAAGGGGGGGTGCGGGCCCCGCCGTCTCCCGGGCAGCTATCGAAACAAACAAGTTGACAAATGAGGCTGCCTCTTAATGAAGCCGAAGCCAAAGTCAATACACGGCCCTCCTATCAGGGCACAGATCAAAGATGGTCTCAAGGGCAAAGGACCTTGGCGGGGGTGGGACAGCTGTCACTCGGAGGAGGGACGGGATGGCACGGAAACGAAAAGGAGCGGCGCTGGAAGCAGAGGGAGTCAAGGGCAACTTGCAGAAGAAGAAAGGAAAAAGATTTAAAAGAGGAGAAACGCAGAAGGCTGGGGGAGAAGCCTTTTTTTTTTTTTCCAGGCCCGACGTGCTCTTTCAGCAATTAAATCTGGTTATTAAGATCCTGGTGATTATTTCTGACCTCCACAATCACACCTAGAGCTGCAGCCTTCCCACAAAACCGTGCTTTGGGTATTCTCTCTGCAGAGGCTTTCCTCCTCCTCTCCTCCCTAGCTAACAAAAGATTGAAATGGGGAAGGGCCAAGGTTCCCCCATCTATTTTCAAGTATTGGGAGGGTGTAAAATATCAGCTTCAAGTTAGATACACTTGGGCTGACGTTCCGCTGTAGCAAAGACAGGGGTGGGGAGGGAAAGGAGGAGAATGCTCAGGGAGGAACAGTAAATGGATAGAGAGAGATCTTCCACAAAAGTAAATCAGCTTCTCCTCCTAGACATCTGTAGACAGAGCTATTTGTTCGTGCAAGGACCAGTTCTTGCCAGACAGCTTAGTCCTGCCCTTGTCTCCATCAATATCCACTGCATCCTCTGAGCCATCACTCCAGGACTGTCCCTTCCCAACCAGGGCAGGCTTGCAGCAGGAACGGGAACTCTTCTGAGGACAACACGCACAAGGACCTGTTTGGAACAGCCCAAGTTTGATCCCAGCCTCACTGCTGGCTGGCTGTGGACAACCCCCACTGCTGCTATTCCATGGCCCCCCTTCAGTCAGCCTCAGGAGCAAGTTAGAATCGTAGAATCACAGAATGGTTTGGGTTGGAAGGGACCTTGAAGACCATCTCGCTCCAACCCCCTGCCCTGGGCAGGGACACCTCCTACCACACCAGGTTGCTCCAAGCCCCCTCCAACCTGGCCTTCAACCCCTCCAGGGATGGGGCAGCCACAGCTTCTCTGGGCAACCTAGGCCAGGGTCTCACCACCCTCACACTAAAGAGTTTCTTCCTGAGATCTCATCTACATCTCCCCTCTTTCAACTTAAAACCAGTACCCCTCATGTTATCACTACACTCCCTGATAAAGAGTCCCTCCCCATCTCTCCTGCAGTCCCCCTTCAGGTACTGGAAGGCTGCTATAAGGTCTCCCTGGAGCCCTCTCTTCTCCAGGCTGAACAACCCCAGCTCTCTTCATAGGAGAGGTGCTCCAGCCCTCTGATCACCTTCATGGCCCTCTGCTGGTCTCATTCCAGCAGGTCCATGTCCTTCTTGTGCTGAGGACTCCAAAGCTGGATGCAGTGCTCCAGGTGGGGTCTCACGAGAGCGGAGCAGAGGGGCAGAACCACCTCCCTGGACCTGTTGGCCATGCTTCTTTTGGTGTAGCCCCGGTGCAGTTGGCTTTTTTGGCTGCCAGTGCATGTTGCTGACTCCTGGGGTTCCTGGGGTAGGGATCGCCTCTCTCCCCATTTGTACAGCACCTACCACAGCATGGACTTCACCCTCAGCTGAAGAATTTTGCTGCTGTGTGAGTCAACACCCTCGTACCTCCCTGCCCTGCCATCTCCAGAAACCTCCACCGGCAACTCGGCTCTCCCTGCTTCTCTCTGAAAGCTCCTCCCTTGAAGACTGGTCTAAGCTGGTGGCAACAAAGACCTGGCATACTTATCTCCAGGTCAACCTAAATATTTCATTTAGCTTCTAAAGAAGTCAATTCTTTTCTCTCTTTCTTCCTTCCTTTATTTTAAATCTCAAAATGCATACTGTCTCTCATGAATATTGATGAGGATCATTAGTCACTGAACATTTCACTTCCCTTCTCTTTCTCCCGTCTATATAAAACCTTCATCTTTGTTAAAGGAAAAAAAAAAAAAAAACCACCTCAAATTATATCTCTGGATGTGTTTTAAGATTAGCCCCATTAATACATTTACAGATTAAATAAATACCAATGGGAGCAAATACTGGGCACAAAAGGATATGTACATACGAGCCCCGAGGTTGCTGCTGTTTTGGAGGTAATTGCTAGGGTTTGAGGTTTAAGTTCATTGCTCGGTGAAGGATCAATCCCAGCCCTGGGAGCTAAATAACCCTCATGCTGGCTGCCTGGCCAAGGGGAATTTCACTCTCCCTCCCCCTCCTGTGTGCTCCCTACCTATCCCTCAGGTGTTTGACCATGCCTGTTCCTTCTGTCTTCCTCAACCTCACGCTGAAGGCTGTTCATGGACTTCAGTTTTATTTAGTGAATACAGATGGCAGGGTTTGGCCAGATACAGCAAAGAGCTGCGGGAGAAAAAGAGCAGGACTGGCAGCGTTCAGCTTGATACTTTACGACAATATTTCACTATTTCCTTATGATAAGAATGGATTTTTAGAAGGGTTTTTAAAAAAAAAACACCAAAAAACAAACAACAAACTGCCCAAACAAAGCAGGATACTTCGCTGGGCGTTCTGCAGTATCTTTCAGTCAAATCTGACAAAGTCCCACTTCACTGAGAAATGGGAACGGGTTCATTTTGTGGACCTGAAACACACAATTTCTTGGGGTTTGTCGCTGTAGCTGTGAAATACAGCTGTCGTGCTGGAAGGAGCTTCATCTTACAGGTCGGGACCGTGGAGCAGGGACGATGTTGTGTGACCTAATGACACACAGGGAAACCAGCAGAGAAAGGAGCTTCAAACCCATTTATTTAAGCCTTTTCATGGCAGACCAAAGCTGCAGGGCTCTCTGGTGCCCTTAACAACAGAAGGGTTTCACCTTCACAACAACCCTACTCGGCTCCCACCCCGAAGCCTGGCTTTAGTTGGAAATACTCCAGCCATGGCAAGTTTTTGCTCACAATTGCACACTGGATTTACTTCTGCTGGCTTGAGAGCCATTTGAGGAGCAAGCTGGGCTGCTTATCAACACGGAGCCTGTGTCTCAGGCTGGGATGTACAAGGTTGCAGCCCTTTTAACTGATATTTTAAGCGAAAGTAACTCCATACTGCTTCAGTTCTCTAGTCCTGCAGAGAGCACCATGTGTGTCTGCCTGCAGGAGAGGGAGGCAGGAGGTCTGGACCAGGCAGGAGTCACCATGTGTTTCCTTGTGTTGCAGTGCTGCCTGTGCCCCAGGAGAACTCCCAAAACTGGCAAAAGAGATGCTCTTTCTCCAGCCTTGGGTTGGGATATACCATCACTCTCCCACCCCCTTCCCAAATCAAAGACTGGATTGTTTTCTTGGAAGCCTCCAGACACTTTGAGAAGCTGCACCATGCAATCATGCTATCATGTCCATGCCGGGGGGATTTATGGCATCATCAGAACCTGACTTGATGGCACTGCCAGAGCTGCATGTCCAGGTTCTGCTCGGGTGGAAACCATGTCACCAGCGTGACCTGTATCACTAACGACATACTGCTGCCAGCAACCTCTCCAGCAGGGTCCCCACAGCCACCGGGGGAGAGAAGGTCAATAACAGACCCCTGGGCTGCAGCAACAGCTCTGCAGAGAGGGGAAAAAAAAAAATCAAGAGATCCACAGGCTGGAAGGTGAACTCTGCAGGGAGCCTGGAGGCAGTGCGCTGACGAGAAAGATGCAGCTATCGTTTTCAGAGAGAAGCCTGGCATCTCCTTAAATTCATGCTCCCCCCCCACTCCCCAAAACGCTTTAAAAATAAAGCTGCAGCACTGGGAGACGGCCAGCCGGGGTGGGGTGATGTGCATACCCGTATCTCTGCCCCCTTTTCAGGGGCATTCGAGAGGACAGGTTTTCCCCCCACGGCTTGCCGTGTTCCGTAGGTGCACATCCCACCTCGAACACCATCGAGGACCTAAAAGGGAGCGCAAGGGCAACGGATTTGGAGTAGCCAGGGTATTCTAAATCCTTCCTAGGCATCCATCCGTGCTTATTAATGCCTGAGATTCCCGAAGTGACTTTCGCAGACCCTCCAGCCCCTGCAAAGGGATGGTACAAAGGCTTCTACGTGATCCCAGGCTCTCCTGCAGACACCACCAGGCTGAGCAGCAAGAGAAGCAGCTCCTGAATTATCTTACGCCGGTACTCGGGGAGAGAGGAAGTATTGTATTCATTTATTTAAGACTACGCAGCAATAGCTTTCCACAGGGGACCTCTACTCAAATCAATAGATAAAATTATACCCTTAGACCATTAACTGCTACAACAACACCGTTACCATAAAACTGGTGGGCTCTGTACCAGATTTATAACCAGCAGAGCTGCTCAGCCGCGCTGCAAGCGCTGCAGACAAGCGGAGCATCACGGATGGAGCTCTGCTCCCCCTCTCTAAAGGGAGAGAGAGAGGCAGGGAGACGGGGAGGGGTTTCCTATCCTGCCTGATCCTTCCCTCGCCAGCATCCTTCTAAACGTGCATGATGGGTGTCACCAGCAAAAAATGGGCTCCCAGCAGCATAGACCTCTCTGGCGAGGTCCTGTGTCCTACCCGAATTTCCAGCTGCCCCAACCCAGGCAAAACATCCCTTTGACACTAAAGAAAAAACCAGTGCATTTGCTGGTTTTTCACTTACACCCCTGTCTTGTTTAGCTAACGGACACCCAAAGCATCACAGAAATATCAATGAGACCTCTGCTGATAACGACGCATCTTTAGCAGCTTCTCCGGAGCTTGGTCCATCCACTCACCTCTTCCTTCTCAAATGCCTTCATCAGATAAAGAACAAAGGCTCAATGCAGCTTACAGGGGAGATACCTTCCCCAGTCAATTGTGATTGTGTCTTCTTGAGGAGGTGTGAGTGACAACGCTTGGGGTAAGGAGAGCATCCCTCTCAGGGCTGCCAAGCCCCAGAGGAGACAGCACCTTTATTAACAAGGCCAAGTGATGGGTCCTCCTGCACTTGGGTCACACCAACCCCCTGCAGCGTTACAGGCTTGGGGAAGAGTGGCTGGAGCTGCCTGGCAGAAAAGGACCTGGGGGTGTTGGTGGACAGCCGGCTGAACATGAGCCAGCAGTGTGCCCAGGTGGCCAAGAAGACCAACAGCATCCTGGCCTGTGTCAGGAACGGCGTGGGGAGTAGGACCCAAGAGGTGATGATCCCCCTGTACTGGGCACTGGTGAGGTCCCACCTGGAGTGTTGTGCCCAGTTTTGGGCCCCTTCCCACAAAAAAGACATTGAGGGGCTGGAGCGGGTCCAGGAAAGGGCAATGGAGATGGTGAGGGGTCTGGAGAGCAAGTCTTATGAGGAAAAACTGAGGAAGCTGGGGTTGTTTAGCCTGGAGAAAAGGAGGCTGAGGGGAGAACTCACTCTCTCCAACTCCCTGAAAGGAGGGTGTAGCTGGGGGGAGGTCGGTCTCTTCTCCCAAGGAACAGGTGCTGAGACAAGAGAAAACGGCCTCAAATTGCACCAGGAGAGGTTCAGAGTGGATATTAGGAAAAATTTTTACGCTGGAAGGGTTATTAAGGATTGGAACAGGTTGCCCAGGGAAGAGGTTGAGTCACCATCCCTGGAGGTATTTAAAGGATGAGTAGACACGGTGCTTAAAGATATAGTTTAGTGGTGGTTTTTGTCAGTGTTGGGTTGATAGTTGGACTCAATGGTCTGAAAGTTCCCTTCCAACACGGGCAATTCTATGATTCTATGATGCTCAAGTTGTTGGTTGTCGAGCTCCACTGGGAGCAAAAGCAGGCTTGAGCTAAAGCCAGTAACACGTTACAGGTCTGGTCCCAAAGGACAGACATTTCCACTGCCAGGCCAGGGAACTCGGCGAGGTTTGAGCTTCTCCAGCAGCACAGGGGCTGTTGGCACTCCGTAGAGGAGAAAGATCGCTTTTTTACAGGGATAAGAGGGGGCTGGCTCCAATTTATCCTTGAGGCTGAGGAAGATTCATGCTCAGCTTGTGCTGCTGCAGATGTAAACGTCGCTTGCAAGATCCAGATTAAGTGTCCCCATAAATCCCAGCAATTCCGAGGCAGCGAGCGCCTTGCTGGGCTGCTAATGGGTGGCATGAACACGTCACCGTGCCTCAGTGCCAGGCTCTAATAGGACATTTTCTGGCAGGAAACGTTCACTGAACCCACTTTGAACTATGGCAGGCAGCAGAAGGGGCGTTCAAGCGGAGCGACATTTGGAGCAGAGGCACCACCAGCTTCCCTCAACGAGCCATCTTCCCTCCCAGAACAGTGGGGGACCCCATCCTGGAGTCCCAGCTGGTTTCTTTCCAGGCAGCAAGATGGGGCTTGGCAGAGAGAGGAGCCTTGAATCAGGCTGTTGGGGGAAAGGATGCTCCAGGGAAAAGCACGGAGCCCCTCCGTTCTCTGGAGAAGCGGGAGGGCACGGTGGGATGACCGGAGCTTGGTGGGACCAAACTGGGCATAGATCTGCCTACAGCCCAAAGGAGCTCGATGCATCCAGCCTACCAGGATATCCAGGGCTTTGGTGTTTAGGGTGTGTTTTAAAGCCAGTTTGGGATTTAAATCCATCTCCTTTCCTGCCTGGTGTTGGATTTTACCCCTCTGGGTGCTGCTGGCGTGGCACCCCAGCACCCTGCGAGGCAAAACCCTCCCTCCCACAGCACAGAGAGGCTGCAAAGGCACCAAGAAGCCTTCCTCCTGGCGAGAGCTGCAGATTCCCTTTGAGGAGCTGTTAAGAAGCAGTCAGAAAGAACAACCTTTCATTGACAAGTCACTCGGCCCTTTAAACGATCTCCAAATAGTATTTTCTTTTTATTGCTTTCTGCAGTTTAACAGCCTTGATTTCAAGTTACTTCGGCTTATGATAAACTCCAGATCTATAACGCTTCTATTCTCTCCCTCTTTGGTCTCTCTCGCCCGCTTCTTCTTTATGTTTTTATTAAAAAAAGATCCAGGAAAACAGATAGCAGATTAAAAGGGAAACAAATTGAAATGGGTCAAATGTATCTTGCTTAGATGACAGCCACCCCATTAGATACTTTTAAACAGGACAAATAATCCGTTCAGAAGCACAAGTGGGCTTTTACATTTATTCTAAATTACAAACCAAATGATTGCAGCCTCAAATGGAAGCACTGGCTAATTGCACTAATATCTCACTAATTCCAGCACCAAGGAATGGAGGGAAAACTAACGAATTTCACCATTTTGCCAATTATTCAATTTAGACCAAGGTACATTATGCAAACCCTAGGTTGAGCTTCCTCTCCGTTTTGTGATCTATGACAAGGACTGGAATTCCAATTATTAATAATGGAGGAGCTACAATTATTCTAAGGATGAGTACAAGATAATTATAAGCCATAAAACCAGCTTTCGTACGCATTCACAATCCCCTCCCCGCGTCTCACAGAACCAAAAATTTCCTGCAGCCCAGTGGGATGCTGAAGTTGAAGACAAAAAAGCCCCAACAAGAGCTTCGCTGCTCGTGGTTCGTGAGCCTGAAGCCCCAGCTGAAGACAGGAGCCAGGACAGGAGCCATCACATGGAGAGCAGGCTGGTGGCTCGCCAGTCCAGGCCACCATCCTCACTGCCTCTCCGGGTCAACCCTGACCTGTGTCCTACGTCTGAGGTGTCTCCTATGCTTGAGGTATGTGCTTGGTGCCCTTTTGGGATTTCCATTTTCCCCCAACGGGAGACACCAGAGCTTTGCATTATTCCTAGCACCTTTCACAGAATGGCAGGGGTTGGAAGGGACCTTTGGACATGATCTAGTCCAACCCCACGTACTTTTTTCCTCTCTCCCTCGCTAAGACTCTTTCTGATTCCCAGTTCCTCCTCTACTTGCCATCTCAGCTCCCAACAGGCAGGGTCACCCCGAGCAGGTTGGACAGTCCAAGTGGGTTTGGAATCTCTCCAGAGATGGAGACTCCACACCCTCTCTGGGCAGCCTCTTCCAGGGCTCTGCCACCTTCAAAGCAAATAAATTTTTTCCTCATGTTCAGGTAGAATTTCCTGCATTCCAGTCTGCACCCGTTGCCCCTTGGGCAACCCCTTGGGCTGTCCAAGCCCCTTGGGCTGTCGCTGGGCACCACATCAGATCCCAAACCTTCTGAACAAGAGCCAAGGTGAGATTTGCAGCTCAGGCTGAAATGTTTAAGCCCTCACCCTCCATACTGCCCAAACTCAAGGTCTGCAGTACGCTCACAGCCCCACACGGCCTCTAGAGAAAAAACTCCTGCCTTGGCTTCAGACAGTCCTTATCTGAGCAGATTTCTATGGTCGTTACCCAGCAAATCTGATTTGCTAAGCAACACCCTCTCCCAATTAAACACAGAGCAGCGCTCGTTGCTACGTGGAGCTGCAGCTCTGCAGTGATGGCTGCTGGAAGAGCCCTGCTTTGTGGAATGAAGGGAGACGCCTTGGATGCAGAGGGGCTCCAACGCCTGGGTTCTGCTCCCAGCCACGAATGAAGGGAAGGCAGCTGCTGCCAGAGATAACTCTGGTCACACCAGAGAGTGTTTGAACCTACAGTGGCTGACAGCGAGGAGGCTGCCCTGCAGAAGGGGGTACAGATTTCAGCCTCGTGCCCATCACTGACCGATGGAGTGGATGCAAGCCAAGCAGAAAGCAGGGTTACGAGCCAAGCAGGGAGCCAAAGAGGGGGAGTTTGTCTTTCCTTGAGCACGGATCATTTACCGTTACGTGGAGGATGCTGCACCGAGTCCTTCTTCTGCCCCTTTTCCCAGACACTCCTTTCACTACCCCTTGGGCACAAGGATGAAGCCCAGGAGGTTCACATTAAATATGAGGAAAAATTCCTTCACTGAAAGGGTTATCAAACATTGAAACAGGCTGCCCAGGGAAGTGGTGGATTCACCATCCCTGAAGGTATTTAAAAGCCAGGCAGACGTGGTGCTGAGGGACACGGGTGGCAGTGCTAGGTTGATGGTTGGACTCGATGATCTTAATGGTCCCTTCCAACCCAGACAGTTCTATGATCCCACACCGTAGCAGCATTGAGCACTGGGTCCATCCTGCAGAGATGTCCACTGCACAGGAGGACATTAGAGGGAGTAAAGTGCCTGGAGAGGAAGGTGAGAGGAGGGGAGCGAGCTGCCCTGCCCTGCCCCGCTCCCAGTACACAGGGACATGGTTGGAGGCACCTTCCAGCAGCCGACGGCTGGCGAGAACAGGTGGTGAAGGAGAAGGCTGACACCTCTTAGCGCTTAATCGTTCCCGTTAGTAGCTTTATGAATGGCAGCCAAAAAGTGCCATAATTGCTGCAGTGACGCTTGCTAATGACTCGAGTTAGATCTGGCAAGAAGACAAAGGCAGGAGAGATAGAAGAAAAATAGCAGGAGCAGGATCAACACCTGAATATCTGGACTTTGGCCACCTTGGAGAAGAGCAGAGCAAGCCTAACTTGGGACCTCCAGCTACGGATGGGCAGGGACCAAGAGCAATAGGTGAGCAGGGAGAGATGTTACAGCACACCCCTTGCCTTCCCTTGGGAAGGGAGGAGATCTGAATGTGAAGGGGAAGAGGGAATAGAAAAAACCAACCCCTCTTTTTCAGGTTAGTTCAAGATCCTTATTCTCAGGGGACCAAAGGTGACCCACCTCACAGATACCACCTTTTGACCCAAAAATCACCTTGAGCCAGGGCAGCACTTGTCCCCTGGGGACAAGGGGATGACTC
>JAHREE010150371.1:0-20642 GCA_033628505.1 Tringa tobata | reverse complement strand
TTGTTAATGAACGTCTTACTAAACAGACTTCTCTATACTGCAGGAGGATGCACTGCTGGTTGTTCTGCAAAACAAAATAATTTCTGAGACCCATTTTTATCCAGATTTAAGTATCAGCCACCACCTCCCACAGAAAATATTTCACATATACAGCAAATGGGCTCCTTCTTAAAAGGTAAGCATTAGTGAGCAATATTAAGAAATAATTCAATAAATATAGAAGCAAGATCAGTTTAAGCTATTTGCTAGTAGTCACAGCAAGTCAGCAACAGGTCTGGGACAGAAGACAGATTTTTTTTTTTATGTGAAAACAAGTGTGGATGCATCTTTCAGATTTCACCTCTAAGTGATCATAGCAATGTGAACTTTTGTACACTGTTAGTGCAGATAAGAAAAACAGGTTTTTAAATAAATCCCCGTGTCTGTAGTTCTTGCTCTGCATGTATAGATATGACAAATTAACACTTAAACTAAGACCGGCTTTGGGAATACAGAGTAAGGTGTTTGGGAGGCATTTGGCAGTTACTTCAACAACTCTGCAAAGCTCTTCAAAGGGAAGATTATCTGCTAAATTTTTTCACTTCGCAAAAGGTGATGAGTAGTTTTCCATGTTAGTCAGTCTGAGTAAGCAATCTCCAGAGTGATACCACCTGGGAAAGCAATGATTAAGGGGTTAGTTAACATCTACGTCAGTCACATGAAGTCGTAATTGCTGTGGCTGATCACAGGTTTCTGGGGTGGAGGAATGTTTTTGTTCCTCACCTGTTAGCCGTGGACTGAATTACTGCCACGTGCCACGCCGTTACACCTGATGCTTTTCCCGAAGTGGGAGGCAACACCGGGGTTCAGGTCTCAGCTTGGTACTGGAGGCTCCATCTTTCCATGGTAGATCGTGCCCACGTGCCGGGAACCGAAACACTCTTCTTTTGAACGCCGAGCAGAGTTTTGTCATGTTGGGTTTTTGTTCATAAATCCTTTAACGGGGTTGCAATTATTTATCTTGGTCTCTGTCTCTTCCTGTGCCATGCAGTTTACGGTCGTGGTCAGAGCTGGATTCCTTTTCACTGATAGATGATACAGTTTTCTTTTGGAGACAGGGAAAAAAATCCACTGGCATTTGGCTTTCTGGCTTTCCTGAGGGTTGGGAGTAATTCCGTTGTATCTGATTTCAAGCTATGCACTAAGTTTTTAGCTGCTGATTCTTTGATTTATTATTGACTGGACAAACCCAGGGTTTCTAGATTGGATTATTTCTTTTTAAAAAAAAAAATGTCAGCAGAAAAAAGCGTGCTTTTGAAATGCTTACGTAAAAGCTTTGTATTTGTCATTGTTGCTTTTAATTGGCTTCAAAATTTGCAGCCTCAAAGCCTGACATTGAGCACATCCTGCCTGAACTTACACTGCCCTTGAACTTCCATCATGTCTTCAAAATGAGGGAAAAGTACATCAGTATCTCTTTCATTCAACAACTAAAACAAAAAATTGTTTTAAAGTGACAGCTATATTGTTACTTAAAAAAAAATTATATACAGGAATGATTGCCATCTTGTCTGCGCACCGCTTGTAGCTGTAACACTCTTAGCTTAAATTCTCTTTACAGGCCCCCAGAATTCTAACTGTAAAAGGTTATATCTTTACCAAAGCACGATCTTACAACAAAACCTGAGGTCAAATTCTGAAAAACAGTACTGCAGTCTGGGATTTTCAGACATCTTCAAGTCTGGCCACCCATCTCTCTTCTCCTCTAAAGCTTCGAGAGGAGATGATTGGAGCACAATGAGTGATTACCTTGGGATAAGGTCTTTTAATCTTTCAGGTAACTTTGCCAGGGCTGTAATTACTGTTATTTAAGATTGTGCTATGTGATAATTTATTTGCAGGAAGCTTTGGATGTCTCTGTGTTAAAATATTGTTTTTATTACAACAAAAGACCTCATATGATTGTTAAATCTGCAGAAAAAAAAAAAAAAGATTCAATAAACTGGTTTGTTTTCAAAGAGTATGTAAAAATAAAGTTAAAATATTATCAAAGGGCTATTTGGGAGGACTTTAAAAATACTTCTGCCAAGAAAAATACTTCTGGAAGCTGATGGCAAGGTCAATATTTGAAGTTTTTATTCTTTAACTTTCTTAACAAAGTCTTTTCAGTACAAACAAAGATACCCTATCATTAGCCATCCACTTGGACAGTCCTGTTGGATTCTCTCTCTGAAGAATGGTCATAAGTCTTCATGAAGGAAAGCAAAATTTTAATATGAAAAAACAATAGAAGTGAGCTGGAGGTGAAACATTTATTCCATTAGAGGGTCCTGTATTTTAAAAATAAATGACCTTTTAAGTGACGCACAAGAATTTCCCTCCAGACTGGTCTTGTGAAATGTAGTGGCTTTGTCTCTGTCGTGGTTTGTGTTGGAGGCCTTTTGGTAAATAATAGGGTTTTTTTTTTAAGTTCTCATTCAATTATTCCTTCAGATGCAGTCTAATATCTGTCTAGGGTTCTTCCCGGAGCAGTGATAGTATTACAGTAAGTGCTCTGTCTCCGGTGCAGAAGAAAGAAACGGATTTTGGGAAAGGACATTCAGCTACACCTAACTTTTGCTGTCAGCTGACCTGCGACTGGTTTTCCCTCCAGAGTGGGCCAGCAAAAGGACTCGTATTTCTTCAGTCAGTAGTAAATCTCCTTTTAATTCTGTTGACAGGTGCAGTCCCTTCCCAGGGCCATTAGAAAGGGCACATCGTCAGGGCAGTGTGGCACCTCCTTTTTCTTTCGAGCGGTGCGTTAATGAAACAGCAGCGGTACTGGCTGCATGGACACTTGCCTGTCTGGGGATGGCTGAGCAACCCTGGCCTGGAAGGGCTAGAGTTTGTTGCCCTGTGTTGTACAGTATGGCAATTTGCGTCTGGAAACTTCTTAGGTTGTTGGAGGAAGTGAAAGTGAAAAATAAATTTGACAAGAATGCTTGGTCTCCCCTAATTATATACCCAGGTGCTTAACTTAGTTCAGAGGTGGGTGAATGCTCCGCTTCAGCTAGAGCAAAATACTACCATATCAAATTATTGGTTATGAATTCAGAACATGAATTTACACCAGCCGCTGAGGTTATGTTTGGAGAAACCGCTTAGGTTTGAATCTAAAATTTCCCTGACTTTTCCAAGTCTCTGCTCTTTATACTCCTGGGATTAATACTTTGCCCCTCCCTGCCTCCTTGGTTTTTGTTTAAGTTATCCATCAATTGTGAATGTTTGAATAATAAGCTAATAGCAGCTTTTACAGCTTTAATTTAGACAGTGCTCCCAGTCGATTGATGAAAATCTATAGAGGCACGGAGAAATAGAGCAGTTCATGGCTGGGTATCAACCTCAGTATTATTTTTTCTGTAACTACTGTTGTCGTTAAAGAAACACATTGCTTTCTCCTATCATTATTCTCCACAAACATTTTTGCCTCACTGCATCAGAAATTCAAGTATTTGCCACAGAAAGTTGAAATTTTAGTTCTAGAGGATGTTGCTCAGTCCAAATGGCAGTGAAAACAAGTAAAGTAAATCGAAGTTATTATCCTCTGTGATCTGAATGTGATCGACTCTGATGACTGCATTTGTCTTTTACAATATTTTGAAAATGTTGTTGAAATTTAGAAGACCTGGCTTTTTAGCAATGTTTCTAAAAATGTAGCCGCTGCTATTGAAAATAATTTCCAGGATAGTATTATTAATAAAGATACTTTAATAGGAGACCATAAATTACTCTTCATTTTACAAAATGTCTGCCTACCTATGTGGCTTACCATGCCATGCTGGGGACTTCAGCTACTGAAGATGCCTCTTCATTCTCTTATGTGTCAAAATATAGGATCCCTTTAGTAACAGATCACTATTTCATTCCCAAATTCACTTGAAAGTTTGAAAGCCAAGTTTCAAAGGGAAAACGGCAAATGTTGTAAAATACTGATAAAAATAGAAAACAAGTCTTCAACCTTTCAGATTTCCTGGAATTAATTTGCCATCTCCTCTGTCCTTCCTACTGCCTTTTAAACACACTTGGCGGAATCAGTGAGGAGGACTGAGGTGGAGGATTCGATAGTCCAGACTTTGTAAACCTCTGCAAATCACACAGCAAGGGTGGCAGAGACCAACATTTCGGTACCCAAATACCCTTGGAGTCAGGAAGAGGAAGGTGCTTCCCAGGATCTTGAGCCTTGAGAGCTTTTGGTACAATACCAGGACCAGAGGGCTTCTTGGATTGCCTGAGATGAACATTAACCTGGGGGGGAAATTAGCATCACAGCCCCACCAAAGTGGTGATATCATGTCTGAGCTGGGTACAGAGAACAGGCAAAGGGGGAGGATAGTTGCTGCCCTTCACCCCCTGAGGTTTGGCTAGAGAGTGGATGGAGACAGGCTCTCCGAGGTGTCCAGGTTAAGACCAGGAGGTAACAGCTGAGATCTGCAGCTCCAGAAGAAAGCTTTAGACCAGAAATATTTTTCAGATTCTCAGATTATAGAAAATACTCTGTAAAGTTCTCTCATGGATGCACTTTTTGCAACATATGGTGAGAATCAGTTATCTTCTGAGCAGCACAAATCCTTAAATCAGAAGCAAGCTTGACAATAGTGTTAAGCAGCTGAAAGCTGTTGCTATCTGGGCCATGCTGATTCTGGGAGCTACCTCCTCTTCCAATTGCTAATGGTATTGTGGGTTTCATATTCATTTAAGAGAAAGTTCTTGCTAGAAAATATTCACTGTATCCGTAACGGTGATATTATAATAAGTTCAAATGAGTGCAATTTTCTAAAATCCTCAAAAATGTCCTACCATATTTTTTCTCTGCAAACTTTTTCCCAGAAGTAGCTCTGCCTTTAATTCCATTCTGTGTTCTCTCCCTGAGAAAAAAGTAATTGTAGTGAGACAGGAGGAAACAAAACCCCTCAAAAGTCAAGTGATGGACTTGTTAAAGCTGAAAATACTCTGAAAAGAGGACATCCCTTCCTAAACTATCATATAAACAAAACTACCACAGTCTTTAAATCTCAATTAACATAAGGCTTTATGAACATCAGTTGAGGCTTTCTAGTCCTCTGCTAGATATGCAAACAGAAATTATCAGTTTTTTTGAATTTGAAGTCTCACCTAAAAAGGAAGATCGTGCTTGGTAAAATGGCAACTTAAATGCAAATTAAAAACCTGGTTTTATGAAGGAGTCCATGAGTAATGACTTTTTATGCTGCTTAGGTTTAAAAATTTCTCAGTAAAAGTGGTTAAAAAGTTTTAAGTGCTAAATTACAAGTTAGCTTCCCAAACTAATTCAAGTGGATGGTACAGTAGGTTGCAAACCAAAGTTTGCATCTTTTCCTTGAGAGACTGGTTCAAAGCCAGTTGAAACTAATTGGAATCTTTCCAGTGAATTCATTTCGGACTTTGGAAGATAAACAATATTTAAGTGTTTATGTCTTTTTAATCCCTTTCTGCTCCCATGCAGAATATGCAAAGAAGAAAAACTGATGAGAGGCTACAAGTTTCTGAGTGTTGGGTCTAAGGTGCAGTAGTGACATGTGCTAAACATCCCATTTCAGTCTTGTGGCAAATAGTAATAGAAGCATAGAATCATAGAATTGTCCAGGTTGGAAGGGACCTTTTAGATCATCTAGTCCAACTGTCAACCTAACTCTGATAAAAGCCATCACTAAACCAGGTCTCTGAGCACTATGTCAATGCATCTTTTAAATACCTCCAGGGATGGTGCCTCAACCACTTCCTTGGGCAGCTTATTCCAAGGCTTAAGAACACTTTCTGTGGAAATATTTTTCCTAATATCCAATCTGAACCTCCCCTGGCACAATCCTCACAACCTGCAGAGAAACATTGACATCCACCTCTGTTACTGGATGCACAGTCCACTATTTCAGGCTGCAGATCTTACAGGGGCATCAGGTCATCCTCTGCAAGAACAAACGCCTTCCTTGGATCTCCCTCAAGGCTTCTGCAATCCTCTCAGCCCCCTGATTAACATACCTGCAGAAGACACCTGCAATGTGCCCAGGGTTTAGTTTCTCTTACTGGTAGCTCTAGGGGTCTGTGTACTAAGTTTGAGTTCTTTGCTTGGCATGATCCCACTGTTGAGACTAATCTCAATATTTCCAAGTGCATAAAATATAGTCTTACATCTCACCACGGAGAGTGGGATTCTTCACTCCATCTTCTCCAGCCACTTGCAGTGTGCTTTGAAGTCAAAAGACTACCTGAAGCCAAAAAAAAACCATTTTCAATGCTCACCTGTCTCATAGGTACAGACATCGCACAACAATCAGCCAGTTTTGCAGTTCTTTTCTTTTTGCGTCCATTGCAAATCAATTTTGCAAAAAGAAAAATCCCAAAGCACACAAGGAAGCAGGACAGGAGCTCCGCAGAAGCCAACTTATTCATCCCACTGTTGCTGGGAGTGGGGAGTAGAGACAGAAGTGGGGTCTGTCACTGTTGGGGGCATCATCCGCAGCCACAGCCCCGGCACCGCAACCGTCATCCCCTGTTCAGTCTTGTATTTACACAGCATCTTCCACCTGCATGGAACAGGGTTGTGTGTGCTTTAGGTGGCAGAGGCTGAACTTGGCGAAGTGAAGAATTTGCATTGTTTCCTAATGTCCTGGGTTGAGACACACAGGAGTAACTTTTTCTTTTAATGCTGGGGAAAATTGCACTTTTAGAAGACTCTAGTGTCTGAATTTGTGAAAATATTTACTTTATAGCCAGCCGGGCTCTGTGGGATTCAAGGTCTTAGTGTTTTCAAGCCTTGCCAGGCTGCGCCTGGGACAAGGAGGAGCAAGGCCTGGGCATTTGACCCAGGCTGGCCAACAGGATTATTTCATACCATGAACGTCACATTCCATATACATTAGCAAAGTTTGCTGCGTAGCTCTCTCTCCCTTGATGGTGGCGGGTCCAGACAACTCCTTGCCCCGGTGCCGGACCCCTGAGGCCTTCCCTTCCTCCTGAAGCCATTGCGCTCACAGTGTCCGCCATTTGCTGGCCCTGCTGGGAGTGCACAGCTTCCTGCTGATATAACTGGCTGAGTATAATTCCTGTAATCGGGATTAATACTGGTTCTTTAGTATTATTGTTAATTATTTAGTCTTAGTCTATAAGAAAAAGTCTTAGTCTATATTTCAACCCTCGTGTTTCTTTGTGTTCCCTGATTCCCCTTTCCGGGTGGGGAGGGGTCATTGGGTGATAGAATAATTGTCTAAACGACAATAGATTGTTATGGGTTTTCTCAAACCATAACACCTGCCCAAACTGCTGCACCCTCTAATCATTACAGCTCCGTGGTGTTTAAGAGCGCATCACATTTTAAAACGTTTTTTGCAGAGCTAGAGGCTACCAGATCACACGCATTTCAGAAAAAAAAAAAAAAGAAAAAAAAAAGAAATAACATTCTGAAATGCTGGACATCTGCATCCTATAAAGGCAAAAATGCAAGTTTAAAACTGCACTCCTGTCTGCTCTAGCTGCAAATCATGATGTACGGACCTGTAGCAACAACAGTGTTTCCCAGCACAGTTCTGGGGATTTAGACGGAGTTCAGTGGACGTGTTGGCGATAGGCGCTCTGACGTAGTCCAATAATTAATGAAAACGTCTGCTGTGAAACGATTAGCGAGGCACCGAAACACGCTGCTTCTTTCATTACAGGCACTTGCAGAGCCAAAGGCTGAGCCCTCCCGGCCGCCTGGCTCTCGGCTAATTGCCGCTTGCCTCACATGGCAAACTTCTCCCCTCTTTCTTATTGCAAAACTGCTGATTTGGCTCCTTTTCCCCACCTGGTTCTTGACACCAAGTTTAAAACCGAGGGCTGAGCGCAATCCTTTCGAGGTCCCCAGTGTGCGTGCTCACCCTGAGTGAGATTTTGGCATGGTGCCATCTGATTTGTGCACGGAATCTCTAAATATTAAACGTGAGTCCTAGCTCAGTCTGAGGTCTTTTGTTTTGTTCCCGTAGTTAACATTTTATTGTAGGAAGCCGGATCCCAGTACCTCAGCTGCAATGCAATGAATGTTTATGGCAAATTTCCCTTCCCCAGTCCCCAGTCTTACCCGCTCCCTAAAAATCCCAGACCTTTACAGACTAATGCTGGTGGGCAGACTCAGACAAAAACCTCTCTGTGAGTGTGAAGCGACATATACAATGAAAAATATTTAGCCCACGGGGTGAAACTATAATTATGCTGTGTCAAACAACTCTTTGTCTTAGCTGCTGGAGAGGTGGAGGTGCTAGAACTAGCTACAGCCTAGTTTTGCCTGATATAAGGGGCTAACCTGTGGGACAGACATGAAGTTGATGTGAAGAAGTGGGGCTGTAACTTTACTGGGACTGAAAAGCTGGCCATAACCAAGATGGTCTCTGGGCAAACACCTCTTATGAATTTCCTGTCCACGGGTAAAACACCAAAATCCAGATAAAAAAGCTCCTCCCTGCTTCAGGAAGCCTGCTTGTTTGCCAGTAGAGGTTAGGCTGGGTGTCAGGACCTCCTCCTGGCTTCTCACCCTGCTCGAGGGAATGACGTGGCAAATGCCCTTCTGCTGGAGGGCAGGATCCACATCTCACGATGCAGAGATGGGTCCTTGACAGCACTTCCTTACTTCAATATCAGCTACCTGTCAGTCGTAGTCTTTGAAGCTGGCTTTCCAGGAAGATAAAAGCACTTTATGCACCAAAAAAAAAAATCCACGGTCATTGACACTTGGGCACACAGACAGAGGAATGCTCGCTGGGCAAAATACAAAAGGCAGCAATAAAACATCCTGCTGCTGTAAAGCGTTCCCATCCAGCCTCATGGAAACCAGCCTAGAGCCGGAGAAGCCTGTCTGCGAAGGAGGTGGAAAACTGCACAAAGGCAGAAAAACTTAAATCTATGTGAAGGATATCTGGGTTTGCCCTCCTGAGCACCGCAATAGGTGATAGCTCTGCCCACAGCCTCTTCTTGTCCTGCTGGCGGGGACCATGGGGTATCTTGCAGCACCATCACCACCCCACTGCACCAGGCAAGCCTAGGGCAAGCAAAGCTTTCAGGCAGCTTTGTCCCCACTGGCATGCATGAGTTGCAAAGAAAAAATTCCCTATCCACCGGCAAGCTCACTTTAATTTTAGGGGGTTTAAACCCCTCTCACTATATCTGGGAGAATTTTTCTTGACGCTTGAATGCTTGGGGCTGGCAAAACAGCCTCAGTGGATGATATTTGGCCCTTCATCTGTTTTCCATGCAAGGTGAGCCAACAAGCCTGAGGTGGCTGGAGCTGGCCAAGTCCTCCTCCCTGTCGTGCAGACTCGCGATGTGCCAAGGAAGCCCCATGAGTGGCTGCACGAAGGTGGGAAGGCAGTGGGGGGAGAAGAAGCCATTTCACTGCTCTTCAAATGCTTCCTAACATCCAGGAGGAGAAACTACAGAGGAGAAACTACTCCCTTCATCTGCAGCCTGGCTAACAGGAGACTTTTCTACTCCAGCCCAACATGTGATGGTCCTTTATTTGGATGCAGCTTCTCTCCTACTCCTTCACCGCTGGTGATGAAAACCCCCAAATTTGTCCCAGAAGCCGTCTACCTGACCATGGGGAAGAGGACAACTGTCTGCTGTGGAAAGAGCAGCAGACTGGGCTGTGGTTACTGACCCTGTCTGTGGCTGAGGGCTCTGCCGATGGAGGAGCCTACATCCAGCCCTCGGCAACGCTCCCGCCTTCCAGAGGTGGCTGGCAGATGTTGCTGATGTCTTTGGCTGCCCTGAGTGTCCCTCGTTCAAGGCCCTGCACAGAATTCTTTCCTCTGCCAAGAAGTTTAAAAAAAAGAAAAAAAAAAGAAGAAAAAAAAAAGAAATAGACTTACATTTAAAAAAAAAAACAGTTTGGAAAATATGCTTAAAATCAACCCCCATTTAAAAAAATTAATTCAAGATGTTGTCACTTCCCAAGCCAGGAGACACTGGGAGCACAATACAGGAAGCCTGTCCAGCCCCTGCCCTCCCCTCGGACAGGGACAAGTTATTGTGGCGTGGGTGAGGTAAAAAAGGTTTCAAGCACCCAGGCAAAATTTTCCTTCCACTCTGTGCAGTGTATGTGCAACCCAGTCTGTCAGAAGTTAGGTTGCATGCAAATTAGCTGGCATTTGAAATATTAATGATTCGGGGTGGTTGTTTTTTTTCAGAGGTGAACATTTAGGAAACCACAGTCTTTGATATTGTCTTATAAGGACTTAAATATGATTTGGAGAAACTGAATTTTGAAGTTAGGTGACATCTCTTTGGCTTCATTTAAAAACTTTTAAAAAAGATTACTGGCTGTAAACTAACCTCCAGAGAAGGAGTCCCCTTCTCTGGAGATCTTCAAGCCCCACCTGGATGCCGTCCTGAGTGATGTGCTCTGGACAACCCTGCTTTGGCAGGGGAGTTGGACTAGATGGTCTCTAGAGAGCCCTGCCAACTCCGACAATTCCATGATTCCTTAACCTTAAATATGTACCTATACACTGACAAGGTTTAATTTCATAAAGTAATTTGAAAAAACAGAGGTATTTTCCCCCCTCACTGAAATGTGATACACTGCAGAGATTAGCAAATGCATGATATTTGTCTCCTCAAGAAAATATCTTTCTTGTTTAAGCCAAAAAAGCCACCTTTTATCCTCAGATACAGTATTTGCTCTGTATTTAAGTAAATGAAAAGCCTGGCTAGAGACTTAAAGGTTTGAATTTCAGCTCGGATGATTATAATACTCCAGGAAATCAGGTATATGATAAAGGAAAAGAAAAAATGAAAAAAGATCTAGGAAGTGAATCACCACACATTGTAAGATCTGTATCACTATCCAAAGGGAAAATCATAGCAATTCTTGTTAAGATAAGTAGCATGAGGCAATAATACTTGCACACAAAAAAACCCCTAAATATCTGAGTTTGGGTGCCTCAGTTGGGGAATTTTTCACAATTTCCTTTAACTGCAGTGGAAAACAGAGGCAGACTTCACATGGTCCAAGGCAGGTGTCAACGAAGTTACCTGTGCTGCAGCCAGGGGAAGAGATTCCTGTTTAGTCAATGAAGGTTATAAATAGGCATTTTGAGAGACTGATTTCTCTCCTCCTAAAGCAGACTTCTCACCTAGGCTATATACCTCACTCCATGAAGGACCTCTTCTCATTTACTGTCTCGAAGGGGAACCAAGATTGCTCAGCCACATGTAGAGCTTCCCATGCTGTTATCTAATGTTAGGTAAAATGAGTCCTACCAAAACTTGTCCAGATTGCACAGGTAACTTTGAAAATATCAGAGTGATTTTTAATTGAGGAACATAAATCTATGACTTTTTTGGGGCGAGTTTTGATTTGGTTTGGTTTTGTTTGTTTGTTGTTTTTTTGGGGGGGTGTGTGTTTTGTTTTGTTTTTTCCAGATACTAAATTAAAACTTCCTGCTGAACTGAAATATTTTGTTTATTTTCATTAGAGAAATATGAAATGAGTCAGGAAGTCTTTGACTTAAGTGCCTAAATGCGTACAGAGGTTTTCTCTAGAAGATAGAACTAGAACTAAATGCAATTGTGCTTTAGGTATTTTGCAAAGTATGTGTTACTTCCCAAATCAGATGTAAAAAGAATTTCTAATCGTTTATGTATGTCTGCTATCTGTGGCTGCTTTGCCCTTTCTTTCATAGGCACATCTGCACTGTGCATTTCTGTCATCGAAACAGAAATAACTTCTATCCAAAGTTTCCTCCCGAATTGAAAATATAGGCAAAGAAGGTAAAAAAAGAAGAGGTTAAGGTGATTTCTAACAGTACAAATCCATTCAAGTCATAAATAGCAAGGTGATTTGATTTCTTAATGCTTACAAATGACTTTGAAAATAGTAATAGGGAGTGTCCAGTTCTGGAAAGCTGAAGATTATTAAGGGTTATGAATACTAACTAGGACTTAGAAACAGGGGTACAAAGCAGGTCAAAGCTGTGCTGGCTCTGAAGAAGTGAGGGGTAGGAGCAAGACTTGCTGAGTTCATGCCAGAGAAATTCTCCTTTGAACAAATCATTCCACGAAATCCACTGTACCTTGTCTGTGTGCCAGCAGCTTTCACAAAGGCAAGACATCACAGTGGGACGTTTTCCTGCTCGCCCTGTGGAGCCTGATGCTGAGCATTGAGTAAGAGCAAATATGCTGTGTTTCAGACCTCCAGTTCAGACTAAGACATTGCCTGCTGGGTGCCACAATGTCAAAAAAGATGGACAGTCCTTACCTGGAAAGGTAAACCTTGCTCTGAAATTACCTTAACAGCCTTGGATTAGCTTTTGGGCTTGAATTTGGAGGTGTCCATTCCCAGTCCTCTGGTTAGGGTTTGGGACTTGTTTTGAGTTCATTCACCTTGGACAGACGCATTGCTCGGTATCATGATGACCTGGTGTTAGCACAGTGTTGTGCACTGGATTTCCCCATAGGTTATGTCAAGTTCTGATGTTCTGGTTCAAGTCTTCCCCTGGCATCCTTGAAAACATCCCTGGGCTTGGGTCCTCTCAAGGCTTTTTCTTGCAGTGGAACTGGTTATCCAGATTATTAACAGAGGATGCCGCAGATTACGTTGTATGGAAACCTCAAGCAACAGGGACCTCTTGGATTTGCATACATGCCTGTATGTGCACTACAACTTAACAGGCTGAACATTAACTTTTCTGTTTTTTGGACCGGGATGACTTTTTTTGGTGCTTCAGGTGCACAGAGATTAGACCTGTGGGGTCTTGTGCATCAAACGGAACACCCAGGCAACGTCACGGAGCCCATGAATGATGTTGAGGAGCACCAAGCTGAGCATGAAGAAAGAAAATCCAGTTTGTGCCAAGCACCAGCTTGCACAGCTCCCAGGCTTTGACCTTACGGAATGCACTTATTGGCAGAAGGCTGCTGTTTGCTTCCGCTTTCTTTTTTGCTGGAGCAGTGTCTTTAATCACAGTGAGTGCCACCCCTGCGTGGTCCGGCGTGTGCTCATTAGGGGATGCTGAGCCCCCAGCAGCTCTCCCGCCAGGACGTTCATTAATTACGAGAAAAGGAGTGCTGCCTTGTGTGCTGTGCCAGCGTGTGGCTTCCAGGTCTTTGATGGCGTGTGTTTATGCGACTGGGGACAGCGCTGGCGTCTGCTGCGCCGTGCCAAGGCGACAAGGCAATGACAGGGAACTCCAAGGCGCGCTCGTCCACCTCTTACGCCAAAACACCCTGCTTTCATCATGCTAGGAAGGGGCCAGTGTCACTGCTTAATATTGTGAGGTCACTTCACTGGTGTCATGTCACATAGAATCATAGAATCATTTAGGTTAGAAAAGACTCTTGGGATCATCGAGTCCAACCATCTACCCTACTCTACAAAGTCCTCCCCTACACCATATCCCTCAGCACCACATCTAATCGTCTCTTAAACACATCCAGGGATGGTGACTCAACCCCCTCCCTGGGCAGCCTATTCCAGTGTCTGACCACTCTTTCTGTGAAGAATTTTCTCCTAATGTTCAGTCTAAACCTACCCTGTTGTAGCTTGAAGCCATTCCCTCTCGTTCTATCACTAATTACCTGTGAGAAGAGACCAGCACCAACCTCTCTACAGTGTCCTTTCGAGTAGTTGTAGAGAGTGATGAGGTCACCCCTCAGCCTCTTCTTCCTCCAACTAAACAGTCCCAGCTCCTTCAATCGCTCTTCGTACGACTTATTCATGTCCCCTGGCGTAGTTGCACAGACAGACCAGCAAAGTTGAGGGGATTTGTATTGTGTCTCAGAGACAGTTGGCCAACAGTGCCACTGATGAGGTCGGTGACAACGGAGATAAAACATGGCAGGTTGCATCATGGGGAGCTTTCTTGGAGCTGTCTTGGAGCTCCCCAGCATCCCCAGCCCAGAAGAGCTCTTTGCCTGGGTTTCATGGGCAGGAAATGGTAAGTAAGAGTCAGCGGCTCGCTTGGCGCCAGCCAGTGGAGCTCCCCTGGATGCTGTGGACTGACAGCGGTTTGCGCCGCGCAAGGATCTGGCACACCGACTTTTCGGCCTCCTGATTGCTGTGAGTCATCCACGTTCCAACTGAAAAATAACCCCATTTTAAGGCAGTTTAAAAATGTAAAGTTGGTGCTTAGTTTCTTGTCTGCTAACGCCAAACCCAGCCAAGGCAGCTATCTGTAATTTTAGAACGTCTCGAGAAGATTTACAGGTCTCATGAAAACACTCTTTTCCATCTCCCTGGTGATTTAGCCTCCCAATTGCATTTTAACTTCAGCCCATCTTTAGATCCTGTGGAAACAACACTAAAGCTAAACACGGAACGGGAATGAGCTCACACCATCTGCAAAGACTTCTCTCCTGGAGATGCCGTGCTTAGCTTAGGAAGACCCCGACCAGGGCAACAGAAGTTCAAATGAAAAACTTTCTATAAAAAATGTATTTTAAGGGTGTATACAGTGATACAGAGCCTCACACTCACTGATATCCTTGCCAGGATTTGCTGCAAAGGAACATCAAAATAGAAACGAGTTTCATGTGCAGATGTCAACTTTTTTTTTTTAATGTTAGACCGAAACAAAGCTTTATAGGAAGAGGAAAATAGACGAATAAGGTTGGAAAAACTTAACATAATGAGCATAGCAGTGGTGGAAACTTCCAAACATGGTGTTATAACCATTGCATGTAAGATGAACAGTCTTCTTAACAATAGTTCCTATGAAAATAACCACAGTAATCAGTGCTTTCATACTTGGCAATCGTATATGCTATCATGTACTGTACATATATGTGTAACATGCATCTGTAATATAATATGCTGTTTAGAGTGAAGGGTGAGGTTGTTCTCAAACGCCATCTGAAAAGGGATCAAACATTTTAGTACCATACAAAGAATGTTTACAATACCCTCGTGAATGTTTTACAATACTCGAAAAATGGAAGCAGTGGGATGGAGTAACTGGAAAAACAAGGTGGTATGAGACGGCCCAGCCATAGGGTGAGTAGAGAAGGAAGGACTTCTGACAGGAAAATACAAGCTTAAGCTTCAAAGCATGGCAGCTGAGCTCTGCAGCTTCTGCAGATAACTTGAAACAAAATACTAGGAACTGCAGAGCCAACACGCCTGTGCTCTTCCGAGAACTGCATAAATTTAGGATACCAGTTTTTTGTCTTAGAGTTTTCCAGTCTTCCAGAAAGATATTTCACAAGCGAAAACCAGAAACTGCAATGAACAACGGATAGATAAGGAGCCCAGATCATCGCTTTATTGGACCTGGGACCAAAGATAGACTCTTTCATGATGGTCCTTCATGACCATCTGCAGATTACAGAGCCCTTGAGACTCCTGCTATTACCCATTGCATTGTGAAGCTTGAATTGTCTGCTGGGATGTCTGCTTTCCTGTCATGCTTGCCAGGATCTGAAGCTGAATACTTTATTTCTGTTATCTGATGCCACGCAATGGGTGAGACTAACTTCTCACTGCCTGCCAGCGAAATAAGAAAATGAACTCCTGGGATTCATCTTCTAAGATCTGTCTGGTATAAGGAAGACTGGAAAGTCCAACTATCTTGTCCTTGGTGCCATATTTGCATAAACGCATGGAGAGTTTAGGCTTTTAGTTTTCTAAAGAAGTTAAATAATCCAGTAGTCCAAGTGCTCTTCACAGGAGGCTATATTACAAGTATAGAAGCATTACAACCAATGAACAAGAGTTATATTCTTGAAGGCATTCTCAGACTCCTTTTGAAGCCCAGTTAGCTACTCCAGCTAGCGTGGTGATGGAACCAGGTACTGGTGAGACAGTTGGACTAGATGATAGTTGTAGGTCCCATCCAGCTGAGGTTGTTCTGTTCTATTCTATTCTATTCTATTCTATTCTATTCTATTCTATTCTATTCCAATTTCATTCTCCTGCACTCATGATGAGTCGAATACAATTAGACTGTTATTTGCCTGAAATGCCAGGGGGGTTTCAGCTCCAAAAACACTTTCAAGGACACAAATCACAAAGGATACAAGTGGAAACAGTGGAAGTTCTTTTCCTGACTGCTTCAGAGCCGATGCCCACAAGCATTAACACAATGCGCAAGTGTAGCCAGGGGCAGGCTGATGCAATCCTCAGTTTAGCTTGAAAAAACATCACCTGAAGTCTGGCAAAGGAAATTCAGAGAGCTACAGAAAGTCTCAAATCCGCTACATCTTGTGGAGAGACATGTGCTATTGAGACTGCATTGGGAATACTGATTTCTGGTTCACTCAAGTCTTTTGTGGCAAGGGGTTAATGGCACAGCTAGTGTCCAGCGTAGTTGCTACAAACTCCACCTCTCCAGGCAAGTTTTCCCGTAGAGTTTCTTGCAATATCATGAATTATGGGCAGTTTATCTTCCTGGTGAATGTCCTTCACCAGGGCACTGCAGAGAACGAACATGCCGGTCCGTAAACATCATTCCTTCCTAGGACATACTTTATTTTGACCACACATCCTTCCTGAAGGCTGCCCTATGGAATAACCCAAACAATAGTTCTGCCTGGAGCCAAAAGAAGGGGTGCCAGCTGAAGCCAGCCTCCTTCAAACCGGAGGCAGATACTGGGTCAACCCACAGATGATAAAACAATCCTGAAAATATGTGACTGATACTGAAAAACAAAAATTAACTATAAAATTTTAACCTTTGCCAGAAATAAGAAAGTAAATAACTGATGCACAAAGAAAGCTCTCTATAGAGCAAACTCAAAAGATTTAAGAATGTGATTTTTCTCTCTTTTTGGTGATTAATTTTTTTTCACATAAATTTGTATTTTGGCATTAAAAGAAAAGCAAACCCCAAACATTCTTATATCTAGTTTACAATTATTTTTTCTCTTGTTACTAAATTATTTTTTTAATTTTAGCCTTTGAGAAGACAGGATATAACTAATGTCCTGTATCACTTAGGATGCAAAAACTCAAATAATATGGCAGCATGAACACAGACCAAGCAGTTACTGTTTCCTGAAGAGTGAGAATGAGGAACAGTACGAGGGAGGTAATTTAGGAGACAATATATCATGGCTTCTGCGGAAGGAAGGCTTAGAATAGAGTATAGAGTAGACTATTTCAGTTGGAAGGGACCTACAGCGATCATCTAGTCCAAATCCCTGACCAATTCAGGGCTGATCAAGTTAAAGCATGGCATTAAGGGCGTTGTCCAAATGTGTCTTAAACACTGACAGGCTTGGGGCATCCACCACCTCTCCAGGAAGCCTATTTCAGGGTTTGACCACCCTCTTGGTAAAGAAACGTTTCCCTCCCAAAACCTTTGGTAGATAATTGAGAGCTACCATAACATCTGCCATCTCCTTTGGTACTCCGGGATGAATCCCATCAGGTCCTATGGATTAGTGAACACTCAGCTGATACAGGTGGTCCCTTAGAATTTCATTGTCCGCAATGAAAAGTGATGGAAAGCTGTTTTTTCTACACTCATGGTCCTCCAACTCAGGGCACCAGACTGCACAAAGTCTACCAGCATTATTAAAGACTGAGGCAAAAAAAGCATTGAATGCCTCTGCTTTTTCTTCATCCCTATTTGTCACGTGACCATCTTGAACAAATATCTTGGAGGGTGATGGATAGCAGACGCCCACAATGATATCTGCTTTGTCTTTCATCCTCCTAATCCTCACCCAGAGGCTCTCAACCACATCATCCATAACCGTAAGGGCTGGAGAGTCAAATCTCTCCCTTACATGCAGTACAACTCCTCCACCTTCCCTGCCCTGCGTATCCCTCCTGAGCCTATAGCCCTCCATCCTGTTTGCTTTCCTCACTTTGTGGGAAGACATTCAGATCTTATCTAAAACTGTGCAGATCTCCTTTTTGATTAGGATTTAGTATTTTGAGTACTGAAAGAGTAAGGAAGACAAGGTTCTTGTCATTTTGTACTTCGTGCCATTATTGGTATGTACATTCAGACTATGTAAACAAGGACATTTATATACATTCTTTTTTTTTGTGGTGATGCCAGAGGTGAAAGAAAGGGGTTTAGTTCCCTCTGCATGAACTTTACAGAGATGTAGAGAACATGCTGTGAATGGTGAGGTCGTCTTCTTGGAAAGAAGACCTGCATTGTTCTGTGGTCTTTACTGTATTTTTCCTTGCACTTCAATAGCTCTTTCCCTCATGCGATGTAGGAAAACACCTCTTTCCATGGCATGTCCTAGCAGAACTCAAGTCTGTGTGAAAGAGAAATTAAAGTTTCACCTCTTCCATTCTAAGGAACGAGTTTTCTGTCTCAGGACTTGGATCCACCTGGCTTGTTGTCCTGATGCATGCATGTTTCCCAAATTTTGGTCATGAGGGCACAGAGCTCACAGTTGTGCCCCACTGGGGTGTGGAAACCTTCCTGGAAAGCTGGGGTATGGTCCTTAAAAAAACCACATCTTTTCCCACCACTCTTTAAGTCACTGTGTACCAGTGGATAGTGGCTACCCTGGGCTATGGATCAGTGGCTACCTGCGTGCTGTGGATCACAGAAGCCACATATCTATGAGAGTGGCAGAAATTGATTGAGATTAACTCTTTTTTCCACTGGCCACATTCACATCCTAAACACATTTCTTTGCCTCCCAAAACCCAGAGCCACACGGCTCTGGTGCAGGTGGGATCCCAGTATCCTCAACTCCATTACAGCCTTCACTGCATCCTTCAGAAGGCACGTGGTGAAGGAGGTCTTTTCCATCTCTGCTAAATATATACTAAGTCCAAATCTCTGTGCGTTGAGGGTATAGCTAAGCAAATTACTACAGTCTGATTTCTTTCAAGCAGGTTTTTCCAGCAAGGTTTTCAATGAAAATTTTGAGAGGCATTTTGGTCACTGATCAGCAGTCCTCAGACTGGAAATTCATTTTCATCTCCATTTCATTTTTCAAGGTCAAAAATTTTGGGGTTTGACTTGACCCTGCAAATGCAGAAAGACAGAGTCCCCCAGAAATTCAGCGTGGCCCATAGGCCACACTTCAGCAGCCTCCGCTCTTAGGTCTCTAAGTACAAATGCTGCCCATCATGAGGACTTGGAGAGTTTAGGATTCCCCACCACTTTACTGTGTGCACCTGATGGTCCCCAAAAATGCATCTCGCACACAGATTTCTGTTACTGCCATCTACAAAGACTAATGCAGCTTGATGGAAAGGTATGGGATGCTTTCTGGGTGCCCTGAATCTGCTGCAGGCAGATGAGTCCCATCATAAGAAATTGTGGTGTTAGTAAAGGGGCCCTTCTGTTGCAGAGCATTGCACTCCCTGAGAGGTTTGGAGGGCTTGTATGGGGTGTGCACACTCAGAGCACAACTGGAGAATGGGCTTTCCCTGAAGGTACAGTCCTCACCTTGGACTCAGTGAGTTTGTGAGGAATGGCCAAGTGTCCCTCCTCTCTCCTGCATGCTGGGATACTCATGAGAAAGACAAGATCTTAAATTCTTCTCTTGGACTTTCCTTTGCCTTGTCCCCTGTCTTTGCACCCAAGCTGTAGACCTGAATCCCAAATGCTGTGATCCAAAGGTCAGGAGCACATGGATGCCTAGGGAGAGCCCAGGAGTGTCCAGTGCTAAATGACCCATTTCCAACCTTCATCCATTTCCCGTGTGTCTCCTTAGAGCAGCCCTGACAGCAGTCACCGAGCTCCACCAAGACTCACCGTGCAGCAAATAGAACTAGACCTTGGGAGACATAATCCCATCCAGGCCAGTCATGGATTTTCCAGAGAATCTCTCCAGGAATGCCCCAGGCCTGTCACCATTTAAGAGGATTTTGGGCAATGCCCTTAATACCATACTTTAAGATGATGGCTGACTACAATGATGACGAAGAAGAGAATAACAAAATCAAAGAATTGACGGGGTTTGAAGGGCCCTTCAGAGATTATGGGGGCGAGAGCCAGGGCAGGAGGGGAGCCTTGGAGGTGCCAGAGCAGCAGGGCAGGACGGAGTGCCCAGGGCCGCGAGGAGGCCTGCCAAGGGCCTGGCTCAGTGCTAGGGAGGACAAGAAGCAGCCCCAGGGGCCACCCTTGGTGCCCTGGCTATGGGTCTCAAAAGCTTCCTCCTCGAGGCTGCGGGGCACCTTCGTGGAGCAGGAGCAGCGGGCGGCTGGTGGCCAAAGTGGACGGCAGGGGCCATGCTCGATGCTGCAGAGGAAGGCAAAAAACCCCCGTGGAGCAGTGCCAATGTGTCCCGGGGGAAAATTCCTTCCTGACCCCAGAGGTGGCGATCGGCTGTTCCCTGAGCATGTGAGCGAGACCTGCCTGCTTGTCCCCCAGGCTGCTCCTGCCTCCCAGGAGATGCCCCAGCCCTCTTCTTCCTCAGCCTGGAGCCATCTCAGAGGTTTCTGAGAGTGGCCACACACCCCTGGCTTGAATTGCCCTTTGGGGTAGGAGTTGTTCCTGTGCCTGGCAGGGCACCAGTGGGTGCTCCAAAGCCCTGGGACCCCTGTTACCTTCTCTACATCCTACTTGTTAAGGGTCCTACCCCATGGTCTAGAGGAGCTGAAGCTGTTGAGGTCTGCAGGTCTCCTCCAGAAGGCATTGCCTTGGTCTTACCACTGCTGCCCAGCTGAGAGGCCTGGTAGCCTGAGGCACCTCCAGGGGTTGGTGTTGTTTCTCCTCTCTCCT